>FIZU01023841.1:0-12099 GCA_900064475.1 Pseudococcus longispinus | reverse complement strand
CTTTCGAATAGAAAATAGAAGATAGATGATTTTCAAAACTATTTTCAAAATATAGATATAAATAGTTTTGAAAATCTATCTTCGAATAGCGAATATAAATACCTTATACCTATTTTCAAAATAGATTTATTTGAATACGAATAATTTTTTCTTTTTAATTGGTACCATGACAGGGGGGTCACACTAAAAAAAATCAAACTTGTACAAACGAGCACACCGTGTGCAAGCAGCAAACATCCGATAGGAGCGCTGTTTACATTTTTATAGAAAATTCATAAGTTACCGGTAACTTTCGAGAATTTACTCCGCGGTAACTTACCGGTAAGTTTCCGGGTAACTTACCGCCATAAGTTCTCGTTCATCTCTGGTGTTGACGTCTTTTGTTGAAAAATCTGGGAAATTTTGTATATTGAGCTGAGATGGGCAGAATCATTCTCAAAATGATTTTAAATTGTAATTATGAAATTATTTTCAAAATTCTTGAAAATCGTGAAAATCAAATGATACGAAATTATGATTTAAAAACATGATTTCTCTCATCTACAAAAAATCATAATTTATGAGAAGCATTAATTATGGAAAAATCTTGAATTTGAACCTATTTTTGGCGAGTTTGCATAATTTTGAAGTTCATGGGTTCAGACAACCCGCCTTTCTTCTCATTTTGGCACTTTTAGCTCATCTCAATGATTTTAGATCGTAATTTTAATGATTTAAATGATTTTTTTACACGATAAAAAATCATTTAAATCGAAACGTTTACACACAATATTAGATAGCATCTTCTATAAAAACATAATTTTTGATTTTGATGACTTTTTTTCATAAAAATTGATGATTTTTTTTTCGTAAATTTTTGCCTATCCATCTCCGATTTTGAGTGGGAAAAATTGCATGTGGAGTCGGAAAATCCAAAAAATTCTATCGAGATTTCCAACATCAGTTTTTCTCTGAATGTAACTGAAAATCGATCAAAAATATGTAATCTTGAACTTCCTCCTCCCCCCCCCCCCCTCTTTCTCAAGAGAAAATCCTAAAACCGGACCTTCAAATTAATAAAAATGAAGTATTTAGTATTTTTCACGATTCGAATCCTTATTTCAAAACAATTTTGCTGAAATGTATTTTTAGCCAAAAATTTGATATTTGATCAGAAAAATTTGAATAATGCGGATGAGTGAACTCGAGTCACGCAATAACAACATAACTATTGATTTTCCAAGAAAAATGCATGTTGGAAATTTTTCAATGAATATTTTCATTTATGGCCATTTTTTGCCAAAATTTCGTGTTCAATGAGATACGGACAAAATGTCCATAAAAAATGTATGAATTTTTTGTTTGAAAAATTGTCTATCGCTTAAGACTTTTTTTTTGGAAAATTGGTAATATTATGATATGTCAAATTTCGATATTTTTTTTGGAATGATCCAGTCCTAAAAGATATCGTCAAAAATTCATGATTTTTTTCTTCATATTTTTTTGTTTTTGGAGAAAACGGGGTGTCAGCGATCGAATTTATCGATAGATTAGCACGAGAAAAATAAACGAATTTTCGGTTTTCAATATCTGCAGCACGAAGCTCGATATTAAACGAAAAATTTACAACAAAGAGTAGATACGTTGTTCTCGGAATCCTCAATTATTCCATTTCGTTAACCAAAAATATTCCATAAACAACACGCCAAATAATTCGGAAAATTTTAAAACGAATATCTCCGTTGCGCCTCGCCTCCTCGAAGGCCATAAATGAAATAAAAACCGCCTGCGAAACTTCAATCCGCCAAACACCGCACTTTGAGAACCAGTTGCCGATGCCGGCGCGGCGTAAAACGAAAAATATGCAAATGATGGTCGACGTACCTACACCTGAACACGTCAAACGATTAATGGCGCCGCGACGCGGACGGGACGCGGCGACGGAGGTAATATTTCGAACGTGTTAATAGATTTGCATAACGATTGGAATCGCAGGAGCGTAAAAAAGGCGTCGTTATAATATTCGTACCTCTAAACCTCTCTCATATCTACTACGAGCGAAATGGTAATAGAGAGAGCGAGGTCGAGAGGCAGAGTGAGAGGAGGTTTAACCACCCAGAAAACATAAAGTTGCTCTATCGCTGTTTCTCGGTTTATGTAAAACATTGTAGTAGTCCGAGGAGGGGGTAACGAAGAGAATACTTCGCAGAATATTATGTAAACGTTGCAAACCCGGCTGAAATCTAAAATGCGTATATAAAACTTACACGAGATGAAAATTAAATACCTTTTCAGTTTACGTGCGACCACAGATTAACCCAAAATATGGATTGCTATTCGAAGTGGGATGGTTTACCAGAAATTCACCTTAAAAAAGGGAGTTCAACTTGACTGATAGATGAGATGACCTGAACCAGTTCATTAGGGTTATAAATCGAAAAATTTTCGTATTCACTTTCAAACTCAGTTCGATACCCTTCTTTTCGCCCTATGAGAATCTAGCTAGTCAAAATTCTTATTTCAAGGAAGGTTTTTCAATAAGTATTTTCTTTAGATACGCCATCGACTCACTGCAAGTCTCTAGAACGAACCTAAATCAGCATTATAACAGGGAGGGGTGCTAGAAATTGAAAATCATGACAGGGTATCTTTTTTCAATTTGTGAGACTCGAAAAGTATTTTTTCTGCCTCATAATTCAAACTGCTCCAAATTTTTTAAAAAAAGGTCAGGCAAAGTTTTTGGAAAATTTGACCTTTTTATTTTTTAATGGAAGGTTTGAACTTTCGAATAAGCCATTTTTCAACATTTTCCTTCTATTTGGGAGCGCAGATTTGGCAAAAATGTACATGGATTTTACTATTAAAGTCGCAGATTTTTGAGTGATGGATTCTAATTGATTAAAAAAAAAATTTGTTGTAAAGTTACAAAAAAATATTAGATAAAAAATTTTTTTTGTATTAAAAACATCATAATTTTTGCCAAAATTTTTAAAAATGTGAAGCACGCTGAATCAAAAAATTAATTTTCAACAAAAAAATCGTATTTTTATCAAAAAATTAAAAATTTGAAAAAATTGTTCTGAAATTGAATTTTTGACTAAAAAATCATCATTTTTACAAAGAACGATTGAAATATTGAAATTCTAAAAAAAAAATGATGAAAAAATTATACTTGGGCTGATTTGAAAAAGTGAATTTCTGCAATCCATGACTAGAAAATATCAAAAAAATTAATTTTCAACCAAAAATATCGTAATTTTATCAAAAATTTTAAAATTTGGGAAAATTAGCTGGAAAAACAGGAATGTTTTTGTGATTTTTTGTTTTATAAACAAAAAAAATCATCATTTTACAAAAAAACTTAAAATGATAAAAATCTAAAAAAATTGATCCGAAAATGTCTAAAAAAAATTTTTTCAAATAAAAACATCATAATTTTTGCCAAAATTTTAAAGCTGTGAAGCACGCTGAATCAAAAAATCAACCAAAAAATTGAAAATTTGAGAAAATTGGTTTAAAATTGAATTTTTGTCTGGAAAATCATAATTTTTACAAAAAACGATTGAAACAGTGAAATCCTAAAAAAAAAACATTAAAAAATGACGAAAAAATTATAGTTAGGATAATTTGAAAAAAATGATTGAAAAAGTAAAATTCTGCGAACAACGACTCAAAAATATCAAAAAAATTAATTTTCAACCAAAAAACCAAAAATTTATCAAAAAATTGAAAAATGTTGAAAATTGGCTAGAAAACCAATCATGTTTCAAGTTCTGATTTTTTACCATAAAAATTACAAAAACAAATTGAAAAAGTGAAATTCTAAAAAAAAAAACATTCGATATGTAAAAAAGTTCCTGGAAAAAGTTAAGGAAAACTCATGGACCCCTCCTCCCAATCCTCAAAAAACAGATAGTTACCTTGATTGAAAATTTTTAAATTTCATCCATCAAATCGACTGAGCACAATTGGACAAAAACATTTTTTTAAAAATTCAAATGAATTTTTGGACTTGAAAAATTTCAATTTTATGGGCTTCAAAAATTCCAAGAAAAGTTTAGATCGGAATATTGTCGGACAGCGTATTTAGAAAATTTTTCAAAAAAAAAAAAGTTAGGAAATGAAAATCCGTTACAATGACTTTTAGATATTTTGTCTGACTTTTTTGGAATTGGAAAATTTTTCAGAATTTAAATGACTTTTTGAATTTTGAAAATTTCAAATATCACA
The DNA here is from genome assembly GCA_900064475.1 of Pseudococcus longispinus. Lineage (NCBI taxonomy): Eukaryota > Metazoa > Arthropoda > Insecta > Hemiptera > Pseudococcidae > Pseudococcus > Pseudococcus longispinus. The sequence continues at coordinate 7,890 of FIZU01023841.1, read as the reverse complement.
ATTTTATGGATTTGAAAAATTAAAGAAGCAAAAGCATGTCCTATTTTTTTATAGTTTTATGGATAATATGGAAATGGCGAGAACTTCCTCTGAATGCTGTGTTTGGAGTGTAAAGTTTACCTAATTAGTCATTTGATCTGCATTTGAACCGACTCCATCTCGTCTTGAGCTTCGCAGCTGGAAAAAATTTCAAATTTTAGTCAAAACAGGGGGGTTTCACTTTTTCTAAAATCAAATTATTCCTAAAAAGTTTCAAATTTTTTGAATTTTGGTAATTTTGTTTGCATGAAGCTAAAATCTTGGAAATATTGCCTAATTTTGAATACTTTATAAAAATTTTCAATAATCATCAAACGATAAGCCTAAAATGTCGAAAATTTTTCAAAACTTCGTTTATCAAACGGAAATATTTTATGGAGTGGAGGCGATATGGGGGGGGGGGGGTTGTCTTCAAAAAATAAGAACAAAAACTCTTGAAATCATGTTAAATTTTGATACTTTGTTATTATGCTATTCTTGAAAGAAAAATGTTGAGATTAGAATTATTAAATTCACAAAAATTTCATATCACATTAATTAGGTACTTTTAATAAATTTCGAAAAAATCAATTTCTGTTGAAATGTCTTGAAAATGCCGCGAATTTTTCGAAAATTTTCCAATTAGTTCGGAAATTTGATGTTTTTTTGGACATTTCCCCATTTTTCGGAAAGGACTGATTGTTCAGAAATTGGCCAATTTTCTGAAGATGATTAGAGATCGACGTAAATCTATCGCTCCTCTCCACCCTCTCCCTTCTACATAAAAAACACCCTAGTTTTGATGGCAAGATTGGTCATCATTGATTATATCGTTGGAATCGAAATTATACAAAAAAGGAGCGGTATAAGAATTTAGCATTGTAGAATAGCAATCCACGTACGTAGTATGGGTTAATCTATGATACAACTACATACGAATAGAATTTCAAATTACGACGTGTATCGAAATTATATCGATAATGCTCGCTTGTCCGGTTCATTATTGTAAACGAATATCGAGCTGCGAGTATGTGCGAGCGTTTTTTTTTTTTCTTTCGGGTAAATAAAAGTATAAATTATCGACAACCTTGAATTTTTACCCAACTCCGCAGTTCGATTTTGGCCCGCTGCGTTCATTTCATAGGTACTTGGTTGTTATGGTTGGAAAACGTGTAATTATATGTCACTCAACTCGACACCGCCGCGTCGATGTGGCGTTTAGTATAAAAGTACGCTGCGAAGGGGGCGAGGAGGGTGGTTAATTAAAATATACGGAGGAGATGGCGCGTTGAAAAGTGGCGCTTTGGCATTACCTACGTATAGAATGGCACCTGTTAACGAGGGCTGCGTCGTGTACTCGGGCCTACCGAAATACCATAATACGAGACCGAATTGTAGTGTGGAAAATCTCTTCTATCCCTCTAGCCCTTCTGCTTTTCTCATACATAGGTATGAAATCATATATACGAGTACGTTGTATGGAGTATATGGAGTACTATTTAAGGCCTAACAAGCGTTACAAATGCGGTAATTTGCGCCGAGCGGCGTTTGTTGTAAAAGTGGCACGCACGAACGCGCGTGTGTACATCGCCTCCCCTGCCTTGCCGGTCATCCGATAGAAATATAATAACAGGTAGAAGTACTATGAAGAATTTAGTCGGCCGCGAATCGCGTCAGGAATTTTCTTTTGGGCTCCGCCGCCGTCGCTGCTCGGAGCTCGTACTCGAGCAAAGTGTACGTTATGTGGATGGCGACGGTGCAGTGGCAGTGGCGGAAAACGAAACAAAGCGGAAAATCTTGGCTGTACATGTTTCCGCACCAAGGTATGTCTGGTATTTGAGAGAAGCAAAGAGGGTGAGCGAGCAGAGAGAAGGTACAGTGGACGGCCGCAGATCAATATTTTCACAATCTAAATTCGTTTGAGCAGATACGAGAGACCTGCTGCCTTTCCCCTCGATCGTGTACTCGTATACTCGCGTATATCTTCATGTACCCCTAACCGTCGTGGTGGTCGTAGCCCTAGTACGTCTTTTTTTCCACCTTGTATACTCGGCTGTCGTAAGGCTGACAACGCCGAAAAGATGTTCGTGATATCGTGTTATTAAATGGGGAACAGCGTCGCGGCGGCGACCGGCGACGTCATTCGGGGTGTCGTTTTTACGTACTCATTTTCACCATCACCACCGCCACCAGCCACCACCGTAACCTGACACTACAGAGGAGGTGTTTTTTATTAATATTTCGTCGCTCTCGACGAGTATACTGTTTATTCGGCGACGTTGCGATAATTTCGGCGTCGGGTTGAGGTGTGTAGGCTATTGTGAAAATTATTAAGCAGGATGCCAGCCATCATAAACACGAGTTTTCTTTTTTTTTTCACGCAGATAACAGCCCAGCTCGTATACGTGGATTTTTCCCCCTTTTTTTGTTCAGCATATGCGAAATGGAGTTTAATTCGAGTCCTTTGGAGGTTTTTACTTTTAATCCTGAGTGAAAAAAAGTCTGTAGAGGAAATATTCTTGAGAGTAAGAGTACATGGATGTGAATTAATTGAAATTCTTCAGCTGCTTTTTAATATTTTAATTTGAGTTTGGCTGCCTTGAACGGGGATGGAAATACGTGGAAATTTACAATCTACATCATTTGCATTTTTCTCACATTCGAAAATTTTCATTATAGGTATTAACTGTTTTTTGAAGTGCTTTTACAATGTTGTTTCGACGCCGTCGTTATTTCAAAGATTTTTCCATAGACGTAGAATCGTCCTTGATTCATAACCGGCTGAAAATTATTGATAAATTATCTTTTATGAAAGTGATTCGAGTAAAATATCTGTCTTTTTGGTAGTTTCTTCAAAAAGATCGAACTAAATGATGAATGGATATGAAAATCGAAATCAGCATTCTCGAAAACCATGAAATCGATATACATGTCGACTTTTTATCAGTTTTCTCCCCTCACCCCCTTATCACAATTAAACCCCTTACACCAAAATTAAAATTAACGTATTTTGTACTATTGGTATATTTCGATACTTATTTTTTGCTTAAATTGCGTGGTGCCTAATTATTTATGCTTTTTCGAGTTCGTATCATTGATTGGGAGTGAATTATTGAATAATGGAGGGGGTATTGTGGTACAAAGAGGGGTAGAAGTGACATAGTGATAAAAATTAATGATGTATGTCGATTTCTTGATTCTTGAAGGTGCTGAATTCAAATCTGAAGTCTATTTTGATGATAGGATGATAGTGTCAAAGATTTGGGGAAAAAATCATTAGAAATATAAAAACGTTTCTAGAATGATGATCAATTTTGTATTTCTACATGTTTTCTTTGGGTATATTTTTTATTGCAGTTTTTGTATTCTGCTTTATTTGATGACAACTGAAAGTTTAGATGTGGTAAAAACAACCAAAATTGCGTGAAAATTGTGGGAAAAGTCACAATTGAATAATGAAACAATTTGTTGTACGAGTGTATTGAAAGTTTTTTTGGAAAACCCTTGAAAAAACCGGACCAATTTTTATCGTTTTTCTTCAAAATGTTTCTTTTGACGAGTAGATGTGTCAGCTGTCATCAAGCATTGAGTTCTAAAAATTTTCAAATTTAGGACAGAAAAAAATCGTAATTTTGTAATTTTTCTGATATTTTTTGACAATTTTCAACTTTTCCTACAGAAAAATCAAAATTTTGTTATTTTCGTCATTCTTCAACATTTTTGACATCACCTCGGAAGGTGTCTTAATTTCTGATGAATTACGGATCAAAATATTGTGTAAATAGTCCTGAGAATTCCTTAAAAGTGATCCAAATATCCTCTAAAATTATTTTGATTTCGATTTTTATACAATTCTTAGACGATCTTCGCCAGTTGCAGAAATTTGACAATTTTAAACAGTTTTTGAAATGAATATTTTGTAAAAACGTTGAAAATTTAAAAATATTGAAATTGTAGAAATTGTCATAAAAATAGTTTAAAATATCATGAAAATGGTCAAAAGGTCATAAAATTGATAACAGTGTTTATAAAAATAGGTGAAATTTTCGTTGAATTCATTTGGCAAATTCTATAAATGGTCAAAATATGACGAAAATCATTAAAAATACTCTTGAAATTCTTAAAATTTCTAAAAAAAATCATTGAAAACTACGTAAAAATGGTCTAAAAATTTTTAAACTGTCAAACATGTCTTTAAACTTTCTATAAATATCTGTACAAATGTTATGGAAATAGCCAAAAAATTATAAAAATCGTGCAAATTTACGTTATAATAGCTAAAAATTTCACTAAAAATCAGTAAAAATATTATGAAAATGGTCGAAAAATCATAAAAACTTTCAAAAATTAAGTATATAGTAGAAATTAATAAAATTTTTGAAAGTTTTCATGAATTTTTTGACTTTTTGCACGATATTTTTGATAATTTTGGTGATAATTTCATTTTTTGTTGTGATATTTCAATTTTCAACCATGTTAACAACTTTTTTAAGACTTTGTAGGCCTTTTTTTTACGATGTTTTCATCGCCTTTTATGAAAATCCAAGCAAATTTAACGATATTTTGTACGATTTTCGTAAACTTTTGTCAGTTTTTACTGTAATTTTATTGATTTTAATGGAAATTTTTACAATTTTAACATTTTTGACGATTTTCATGGTTTTTTGACAATTTTTATTATATTTTCTACTAATTTCAATGAAAATTTCTACCATTTTTACAATATTTCAACTACTCGAACAATATTTTAATTGTTTTTCTCAAAAATTTCGTAATTTTCTACAATAATTCAAAAGCTATATTATGAACAATGATTTTTTTTTTTTAAATTACACACTTTTGCAACATTTTAGACAACTTCTATATGATTTTAATGATTTTCAGTACAAATCATGAGAAAATTTTCAATTCTTTTATCACGAATAATTAATGCAGTTCTAGAAAATGTTGCATTATTAAAGATTAACAATTTTATGACACCAAAAACCTGAAAAGTGATTCAATTTTATTGCATTTGGCTATTTCGAAAATGGGGAATTTAATTCTACTCTTGAAATTTCGGAATGAAATCGTGAAAAATTACTTCAAAGGCAAGTATTGTCCAAAAATACAATCAAAACAAGAACAAAATCGGTATACACGTGTCTACTTTTCTCTAGTTTGAAATATACTTTGTTTGTACTTTGTTCGTGACCTCTTCCGTAAAATTAAATTCTCGTTTTAATTTTTATTCTCTTTTTAAGAATTGGATTACATTTTCCCTCATTATTTAAATACCTAATTGAAGCTTTAAAATTGATCAACCTACATATATTGTTATAATTACCATATAGGGGATGATAGAACGCTATTAAAAGGAAATTAACGAAAAATATACAGGACAGAGCAGGGCGTATTAAAATGATAAAAATCAACCATATTTTTACTAAGTATATCGATTCCGCTATGGGTTCTCGTTTTCGAGCATGCAGATGTCGAATTCGACTCGAAGGCTAATTTTAATAACAAAGAAAAAAGTAAAGCGTGCGGTTGCGATGGAGGCAGCATACACAGAGCACCGTCGACAGGATACCTAAAGCGCAAAACGATATACTCCTACCTTCGTATATTGAAAAGGCAAGCCGTTCGCCGCATCTTGGCGGTAAGGCTTTTATACGTTGGTAATATATACAAAGGGCTTTTAGTTTACGAGAGTCATCCACATCGTATATGGTACCTACAACGTATATACGTAATTTCAAGATAATTAATTCTGCGTAAAAATATCGAAGAGCTTTGGTTTAAAAGTGGAAAAATCCTCGCATAAGTACGTCGCGTCGGTTGTTTAGAATTAACCGCGCGATGAGGTAGGCGCGGGATGCAATACACGAGCGTGTTGTCTTTGCATCTTCGGGCTAATTGGATTTCTACGAAAGAGTACATAACTTCAAAGAAGAGTAGAGCTTATAAGCTGTTTGGATGCGCTCTTTATGAAGAGTTTTGTTTTACCTCGATTCGTGTGTGTATTTTGTTATCCGCACCGAAAGTTTATTCGTAAGGTTTGCAAATGTGTGCCGTATGCGAGCAGGGTGAAGATTTTAGAAAGGAGAGAACCATAAACCTTTAATTATTGTTTTTTTTGTCGGGGAAGTAGTCTAAGCGGTTGGAATGAAAAAATCAGGGGATAGTTCTTTTTTTGAATACGATTTGTTCTTTTAATATGAACCGAAAGAATATTTTGAAGAAGGGGGTCATCAAAAATTGCCCTTAGGGGTGAGCATGAAGGGCTTTTTGGAGTGGAAACATCCCTATTTGTGCACGTAAAAGTCTAGGGGCATGTTTGGTATAATTTTCCCCCGAACTTGAATTTGTCATTATTCTCTCGATTGAAAAACAATACAGAGGTAACACAATCGTGAAATTTGTGTCGCAGGAAATGGCCAATTTTTGTAGCATAAATTTCTATCTTCTAAGAAGAATGGATTCTCACCTCTGCACAATAGGGGGGGGGGGAATAGTAGAACAGAAAACGACGAATTTTTAATATTCTACAACTTTTGTTTCAAATTCTTTGTCGTATTATGATTTTTTACTGTAACGTAATTTTTTTGGACACACCTGGGTGAAGAAATTTGCTAAATTGACGATACGAAAAAAAGTTTCGAACAAAAGTGGTAGAATGTTGAAAATTAGTCATTTTTTATTCTATAATTTTTTTCTTACCTTGAAGCCAGGAAGAGCTGTTGCTTTGAAAATGAAAAAATTCGTCAATTTAAGCACAACTCGGCCACTATATGGTACATATGTGCATTCGATAATTGTGGGAATTCCCTGCTTTATCTGGTAACCAACTTCGAATTTCAGTTCAAGAGGTTCAAATTAGGTTAATAAAAGACTTTCTCACCCCAATCTGTCAAAGGTATAAGGGTTGGGAAAAGAAAACCTACAATTTAATGCCAATTTAAGCAAAACTTGAACATTTTACTGTGAGAAAATTCGACTATTCTGGAAACCAATTTTGTTCAGGTTCAGGAGGTTCGAATTATAATACAAAGACATGTTTTTTCGCCCATAAGGCCACCCCTACAGTGCTCAAAAAATGAAAAACTGAGATTTTACTTCTGTTTTTACAAAAATTGATTAGTTTCTGCGGCAAAAATTTCAGAACTATGCCACTTCTCTACTTTCAATCAGGATAATGATGACGGATTCGAGTTCAGAAGGGTTGAATTATATGGAACTGATTCCAAACATCCCCCTATCCCTTTATGTGCAGAAATATGGGTGTTTCCACTCCTAAAACTCCCTCCTGTTCGCCTATAAGGGCGATTTTTGATGCTTCCCTTTCTCAAAATTCATACTGAAATGACTTACTGAAGAAGTCTTCCATTTGGCAAAGTGGCTGAAAATCGAAAAAGTGCTGAATTTGGCTTAAAAGCTTCGCATTTTTCGTTCAAAATTCATCAAAAATTCATTTTTTCCTATTTTTACTTCGAGAAATATTTCAGCTATCGAATGTCTTTTTCTGTCAAAATTTTATTCATTGCTTCGCTCGGGCTCAGTGCAATTGCTTATTTTAACAACCTGGATAATGGACCTTTTTTAAAAATAATTTCGTATAAAATCTCGTTCTTTCTCGCCACCCCTTCGTCCCTTCCTCGTGAACGATTATCCGATTGCGCCCGTGATGAATTCAACTGATTCGTATTTTTGACTAGGCGCCTGAGCCGCTTCGCAGCCCATCCCCCTAGCTGACGTGAATATGTGTTACTCATTTTTAATTTCGGTGGAAATATTCTCAGAATTTTATCCAAGTTACTTTTGGCCAAAATCGTAATTTTTTTGTAAAAAATACCACTTTTGGTCAAAATTGTCATTTATTTGTCAAAATCA
>FIZU01023837.1:0-11872 GCA_900064475.1 Pseudococcus longispinus | reverse complement strand
CCCAAATAGGAAACTGATTTGACGAAAAATTCACATTTCTTCAAATTTACATGCGTCGCAATATGCTTCGTTCAAATCTTGATCAGCATTCATCAAAAATTCCTTTAGATTACAAAATAAAGTGGTAAAAAAGTTTTAAAATTGTCTGAAATGTTGCAAAAGTCGTGAAAAATTTGTCAAAAATGCCTGAAATGTTGTGAAAAAGGTTGAAAATTGTTTTAAAATTATTGTAAATGGAGAAAAAGTTTTCAAATTGTCTGAAATGTTGTAAAAATTGTCCAAAAATCAGTAAAAATGTTGCAAAAGACGTGAAAAATTTGTCAAAATTGTCTGAAATGATTGCGAAAACAGTTGAAAAATTCTTAAAAACCATTGTAAATATTGCAAAAGTGAAAAAAAAGTCATAAAAAATTTAATTTTCAGATATTTTTGACGACTTTTTCGTAACTTTTGCAGCATTTTCAATGATTTTTACGAACCTTTTTACAATTTTTGCAACATTTTAAACATTTCTGGTGACTTTTTCTCTGATTTCACAAAATTCTTAACGAAATCATAAAATCAAAAAGCAAGGCTTTTGCAGAACCTTCAGTATGGTTTTTTCGAAATGAACCATGACACCCCCCCCCCCCCCCCCCCCAAAGAATTCCGCCACTCCCATGAAATTACAGAAAATTGCTCACACAAATTTTGTAATTTTCAAAAAATTATAGAAATTAGGTAGGTACAAACAAAAGAATCCAAGAAAAAACAAGTTGTGATATTCAAACGTAGTAAAGAAATAATAATCAACAGGGCAGAATTGCCACTAACAATTTTTAAAATAATATTTGAAAAAATCAGGACACTCAATTTGATGCCTAAAAACAAGAATTTGTAGGACTTTTTGAAAAATCCATATCTTATAGCAAAAAGCAATACTTTTGCCGAGCTAGCAAGACACCAGTTCTTCTCGAATGCAAAATGCATGTTTAGCATTTCTCAAACTCCTATAGGTAGGTACCTATGTAAAATATTGATGACTAAGGTAACCAAACGTATTTTTTCACATATCATATTTAGCATCTGGTTAGCTTAAAAGTTGCAACATTTCCTCAATGAATCACATCACCCTGACGAAACTGGTGAGCTTTGAAAACATAGCCTATATCGTCACATATTTCGAGCAAAAAAAATGATAATCGCATATTTTAACCCAAACATGAAAATATATTTTACAATCTTTTAACTCGAAATGAAATATTTTTAAATCAATGTCATTTTTTCATTGTTCTTTGAATTTGATTTTGAGCGATTTTTGCAAAAGCAATTTTTCTAATTTTCTTCAAAAATAAAAAGATCTTTCAAAATTTTGTCAAAAAAAATTTTTAGGATTATGTTTTAATTTGTTTTTGAGATATTGTTTGATTTTTTTTTGAATTTGTTGAACAATTGTTTTGAACATCATACTAATTATCAAAAATGAAATTTTTGAATTTTATTCAAAAACAATTTTTTGTATTTTATTATTGAGTCATTTTTTTAGATTTTGTGCATTTTTTCAAATTTTGTTCAATAAAAATTGTACCTATCTATCAAATCCATGATATTTGTGTTTTTAATTTTTGCTCAAAATGCCATTTTTTACATCGGAGTACAGTATTGAAAAAAATTGCTCATATTTCATGATTTGAAAAAAATGTTTCAGACGAATTAGCACATACCAGTATTTTTGGTTATACCTTCTTGATGACCAGTCTGTCTTTACGTACTCTATAAGACTCGTGTACTTCAACACTCGTCGTCTCTTCATATTTCCACTTGTTGCTCAGTTCAGAAAAAGTTATTTCACCAATTTATAGGAAATGTGATCGGATAAACAAAATCGGTTATTTTTGTGAGATGCACCCGAGATGAGGAGACAGATAAAAAATCCATGGAAACTAGGGGAAAGAATTTCAACGACTACTCCGGAAGACTTATATTTCTTCCATCATAACAATTTTTACTGCACAAAAACATCATTGAAAAAAATCCACATTTTCTTCAACCGAACTATCATTAATTTGAGAAAAGTTCAAGTACGAAAATTTTCTGAATGAATTGCAGCCCTAAACACCCACTATTTCAACATCGTATGAATGAGCTCATTGAAGCATATTTTACGCCAAATGACATATAAACTAGAAAGGCTACCGCATCTACGCAGCATTTCCACATACAAAGACTCAAAGGCTTTAAAAATGTCTCACTCAAACGACATCGCTTAGACGAGTGAATCGAGCAGACAAAAAAAACAGTTTAATGTAACATTACAACTGGTATGATACACAAGACCTATTTTACAGTAGACCAAGCATTATTCATGTCCATGTGAGAAAGCAATAACGTATTGATGAATTCACGCGAATAATTCGAATCTTTAACCTTGACATTTTCCAGTTAAAGCCTACAAATAGAATAGAACGAGATCGCGGTAGAGAAAAAACCATCCAGCAGACGTATCCTATTTAAAAAATAAGATGATATTTCAAAACCAACATCTCAGAACGGTTGGATATGAAGACGTTTGGTAACTTCTTTTCAATATCGTATTTAGCACATGCAAATTCGTATACCTGGCTAATACGAGTACATGGTATTACGTAATGCATCGGGAACGCCATCGTTGCATCTGCAAAGACGAGTTCATTGAGTTGACAGTTGACACTTTGTTCGGTGAATACATCAAAAGTGACTCTGTTATTATTCCGGCATAGATCAAATAGGTACAATTTAGTAAACGATTTAAAAAAAACACCATCTAGATCCGCATAATTCACGTCGTCTATAAACGGTCAATTACTCAACGATAGGTTGTTTCGATTCGTGGGATGTTGTCAAAACTATATGTTTATTGGACTACGACAGATTTGTATATGCTAAAACGTGCCTCAATTGCCAGAATCCGGGAGAAAGTATTTCATGGTAAAGAACTAAACGCCTGCCTGGTTAAATAATATACCTATATCCACGGAATCGAGCCGCTTCTAATAGAGAACAATTAACTAAAATTACACAATATGAATAAATGGAGCAAGCATACGGTATTACACACCGAAAATCCGCGATTCCGAATTACAAGCTAATGCTTCTTTTTTTCAGCGAATAAATTTATAATCCATTACGCACTTTCATTGCGATGCGGATTCCCGTTATGTGAAGGTTACTCAATTTTTAATTAAATTATTTCGCAATTACATATGTAGCTCGACGCAGCGGAACTCCCGTCGCGTCGTGTCATTCGAGTTGATATTTCCTTGCGGAAACAGATACGCAAATTTTAAACAAAATCGCCAAGAACGCCAGGAACTTTTTTTTTCGCGGTGAGAGTGAAATTTTCTATTGTGAAAATTAAAGATGACCATAAGTCAAGAATCAAGTTCAAGTCGAGCAAATAACTGCTTTTTTCCACGACTGTTCTTGTAATCTGAAAAATTAATTCAATACGACTGGTATATCTCCTCTCTTCACCTCCCATGCATCACCGAAAAAACACATTACTATCATTATAGCTTGAGTTCAGTGGAACGAGGGCGAAAATACTGAGAAAATAATGATCTGAAGATGTCGGATTGATGATCAACGACCTTGAATTAGTCGAATACACTCGTAAAACGTTTCATTTCAATCTCGTTAAAGTTAAATGTAATAAGAGATCTTATAGTAGTGGATTTCAAATTAGATAATAAAGTTGGATTCTATCGGCTACTTCAGCTCAGTTTTTTTAAATTATCTAAGAAATACCTAATATCGAGAAATTTCAATAAGCACAAATTAAAATTCGTAGAAGTGTCGACCTGTTGAAACATACACCAAGAAAATTATTCAAAATCGTCATGAAAATTTTTAAATGTTTTTTAAAACCCCATTAAATAAATTCTGTAAAAAATTGTAAAAAAAGTGAAAAAAATCGTTAAAAGAATGTAATTTTTCAATATTTTGTTAGACTTTTGAAAACATGCATAAATTTGAAAAAAATAGAATCTTCATAATTTATAAAGTTTCAGAAAATGTTTTAATGTTTGACAAAAAATATCTAAAAGTCAAATTTCGAAACAACATAAATTATTTTGAGTTCAAGTCAACAATTTTTTTTCAAGTCCAAGAAGTAATTTAGGTGCCAAAATAATTATATGCTTTCAAAAGTCTAACAAAATTTTGAAATAGTAGAAGAAAACTTGACGAAAAAACAGACAAAGAGGGACGCCAAAATTTCCAGGATGACCCCCCCCCCCCCCCCCCCCCCCCTAAGACATATCCATGCCAAAATATCAAAAATGTTTCAACTCTTGGTGGAAAAAAAAGTTTAATAGTCACAAATTTGGAAAAAATTGAAAATTAAAGTATACTCAAATAAAATTATCATAAAAATCATCAAAAGTTAAAAATGGGCAATATCATTTAAATCTTCGAAAATGTCGTTAAAATTGTTGAGATTTCCATATTCACTTTGAATATTTCAAGACTGTCGAAAATTCCGTTGAAATTTCATTGAAAAATTTCTAGACATTTTGTTAAGAAGTTCAAAAAATCATAAAAAATATCGAAAAACTCGTAAAAATTGTGAAAATATTCCTAAAAATCGTAGAAAAATGTTATAACAGTGGTTGAATTTTCATTAAAAAATGTTGTAATGTTTACAAATTTTTATAAAAATTTGTTAAAAATGGTAAAAAAAAATGAGTGTAAATTTTAACACTTTTTACGAGATTCTGAACAGATATGATGATTATTTGAACGTTTTTACAATAGTTTTACTGATTTTTGTGAAAACATCGATAATAATAGCAATATTTTGACGCTATACATGATTGAAATTTCTTTTCAGATTTCCAGTGGTTTTTATGGGAATTGTAATTATTTTTACGAAATTTTCCACATTTATCGAGATTTTTGGAACGTTGTTACAATATTTTTACTGATATTAATTGACATGTTGACAATTTTAACAAACATTTTCGACAATTTTCAACATTTTTGGGTAATTTTGTTCAATTTAAAATCGAGTTTTGGGAAAATTTCAAGATTTTTTTTAGGCATTTTTGACAGTTTTCATGATTTTTTGATACTTTTTTTCATATGTTAAATGATTTTTGGTAACATTTCCACAATTCTGACATGATTTTCCACAGTTTTAATGATTTTTAGACCGTTTTCACAAAATTTTTACTGACTTTTGTTAACATTTTGACAATTTTTACAAGATTTTCGACAATGCTTAGGTGTGATCTTTGATTAATCATAAAAATGACTTTTATGAAAATTTCAATAATTTTAATGAAATTTTCAACGATTTTAATTACATTTTTATGAATTTTTAACAATTTTTTCTAGATTCACTATTTTTTTAAAATTGTTACAAATTTTTGTCAACATTTTGGCAATTTTAACTACATTTTCGACAATTTTCATCCTTTATTGGTTATTTTTTTCACATTTCATAAATGATTTTTATGAAAATTATAACAATTTTTACGAGATTTTCGACAATTTATATGATCTTATGATCGTTCTTAGAATATTTAAAATGACTTTTTGACTTTTATACAAATTTCAATAATTTTAACGAAATCTTCGACGGTTTTAAGGGTAATTTGATGAATTTTTTCGTACTTCAAAGTGTTTTTTACGAGACTTTTGACAGTTTTTATGATTTTTTGATAATTTTTTCAATATCTTAGATGGTTTTGATGAAAATTTGAACAATTTTTACAAGATTTTATTTTAAATGACATTCGTGAAAATTTTTATAGTCAACTATATTTCCGACGGTTTTAATAATTTTTTCCTATTTTAAAGATTTTTGTGAAAATTTAAATGAATTTTACCGATTTTTATTTCAATTTGAATGATTTTTATCACATCTTCGGCAGTTTTCTTGATTTTTTGACCATTTCAACAACATTTTCAACAAGTTTCAAGATACAATAATTTTAAATTATTATGAAAATTTTAACAATTTTTACGTTGTTTGAGCCACTTTTACAATCTGAAAATTTTCAAGTCCAAAAAGTCTACAGGGTAATAAAATTCAATGATGCAAAAATTTTCCTGACACCAAGCCATAAAACAAACCTTTTTTAATTTTTTTTTTTAGTTTTAATTAATTTTTATTAAATTTTGTATTTTAATGTGCCATATATACAGGAATTCAAGCCTAGAGACACATCCATGTCAAAAACCTGCGAATTTTTTAAAGCCCCACACAAATTCACATAATTTAAAAAATAATATCGCGACAAATGAAACAAAACAATCTTCTTCAAGGCGAATTTAAAAAAATTTTCGAAGAAAAATCGCAATAAATTGTTATCGATAAGATCGCAATTTAAAAAAAAAAACTAGAGAAAAAACCATCAACAACGTCAACCTCGGTCGGTAACGTTATTAATTCGAGTAAAATAAATAAATACTCGTATTAGTTAATTCGAACTACAAATAGAATGAACTGGCTGGTAAACTCCAAAGGTCACAGAAACCAGCAATACGTAAATTCCGTCCGCGCCGAGATCGAATTCAAAACATAACAATCCGATGCGATGATTGGTTCTGAGAAGAGTATACATGTAGGTCAATAACTGGTAGTAGTGCTATGTTCGCTGTCCTTCCTTTCGTTTCAATCTTGGCATGACTCCTATTACATAAGGACATCCGTAAACTCGCGGTACCTGCGGTGTTGCATAATACTGGGATTCCCCATTCCTTAAACCATGGGGCAATTCGACTCTTATACTCGAACCGTTATTTAGTTCATTAAATGTACTGTGTAATCGTATGCGCCTCGATGACTCATAGCCATAATGCAGCATTTGTATTCGTTGGGAGTTTCGTTTTCAATGAAATGTTAATGACCGTTCGTGGCGTAAAATGGTTTCGGTTTTGGTTCTATTTTTTTTTTATTCATTCAACTTGGCCAATCTTTTGAAAATAAATTGCTAATTAGTAGATTCTGTATATTTAGTAACGCTTCTAACGTTCTGAATTATGGAGAAGAAAAAATTGACGCGGTGTAATTATATTTCGAGGGAATATTTACGTCATCCAGGGTTACGGACATACGCTAATAACAATGAGGTTAAATAATACCGGTCAGATATAGCCTATTTGTTTTGAAAATTCCAAACAGGAAATAAAGCAACGAAAGGTACTTATTCCATAAACACGAGAAATGTTTTCGAAAAGGCAATAAAAAAGGCTACAAATTCAAAGATCATAACATCACGTAGGTATGATGGAACGAAATTCCAAATAGAAAACTTTCAAAACATCAATAAACAAAGTAAATACTCAACACGGTAAATTTTTTTGTCATTTTTTTGATGAGCCACGCGAACGTAAATTTTTTTTATTCACACACGTGACAGTACAAAACACCCTGGTTTACACCAATTCGCCATTAAATTTGACAATACGAAACGTGCGTCCTTTTGTATCTCATATTCATCTGTTCGACCCCAAAAGCTCCGTGAACTGCTGTACAATGATCCAATGAATTTTAATGTTTATCATGCGTGCGTAATCGTAATCGAAATTTAATATATGAACCATTACAAATAAACAAGCGAAGCCAATGTATTGAACATGTATCATCTTGGGAAAAAAATCAGATAAGTACGAAAGTTTGGTACGTTTTTTGAATTTTTTTTCCTCGGAGGCGCGAAGGCAGTTTTTACGTACAGCTCGAGTTTTGTATCAAAAGTTTTCATTTGAATTTATAACCTTAGATGAACTTTGCATTGTAAGGCGTATCTGGTGAACGAACTTCTTTCAGAATAACTATGTCAAAAATACGTCCCAAGTAAAAGTTGAAGACTAAAACGTATGTACACAAACAGATCCACATACAAACAAAACCGTATTTAATTACCTAAAAATAGAAGTAAGAAGAGTAATTTATTCAGTCTTTTTGATCATTTTGAAAAATTTAGGGGTTGCGGAGTTAACGAAGCAGAAAGAATACGAATTTTGAGCTGTACTGAAGTTACTTAGGTATGAATTATAATTTTAAGCATAAAATATTAAAATTAGAAAAATTTTTTTTTTTTAAATACTGAACGGAATTTAATTTTTTAATCAAATTTTGAAATAATGTTCTTAAGTGTTCCAATTTCGCTATAAATACATTAGATACGTAGGTAGACCAATGCGTTTTTTCCACTCTTCCATTTTAGCCTTAAAAACCCACCTTCGTTTCTTTAAACCTCCCCCACCTTATCTGTATTTCGAGAATAATTTTTTTCATAACGAGCTGACTCAAGACTCTTAAATCTAAAAGTTCAAAGTTGAATAAACGAATTACAAAAAGACAAGTACATAAAAAATCTGGGAAAAAAATGAAGTTAAGTTTTGCCTTAAAGTAAAAAGGACGTTTTAATTGAGAATAGGCCTACCCATGTTTTTGAGACTTTCTTAATCGTAATTACTTTAAGATTTTTTGAAAGATATGAAAGAAATGATATTGAGGATTATAAAGTGTGATTTAAACACTTTTCATTGAAATGTTGATTTTGATTAAAGATAAAAATTGAAACTGACTCTCCAATAAAAAGATCAGTGAAATAATAAAACTTCGAAGGACGATAAAAATAGGTAATTGAAATTCCGAAAGATACTTATACTCGTATCTCAATATCTGATATTTTAAATAAAAATTAAATAAGAGATTTTGAAATTTCAATTAAAAATAAAATCATTTGAAGTCCCTCCTCTGAAAAAAGAATCCACCTGTAGCCAAAAAATAAATTTTTTTGTAACATTTCATTGAAATATCGATTTTTGAAAATAATAATAAGAAAGTTTACAAACTTGACATTGATTTATGACCTCAGACTCAGTAAAATGTAAAAATGTTACATTTTGACAGACAATAAAAATAATTCAAATGTTGAAGAATAACTCAAACTGTGATATTTTGGTAAAAAGTCAGAAGATTCAAAAAACGATGAAAGTTCCAAAATTTGAAAGTCAATAAAATGTGAGGTAATAAAGATTTTCGTCGTCACAATTATAAATGGACTCCCAGCTCAAAAACACACCGATACATAATACCTATTCATGGGTTAAAATTAAGGAATTTAAAATGATTTGATTTTTGCGAAACGATTTATCGTGGAGGGAGGGAGGGAGGGAGGGAGGGAGGGAGGGGGTAGAGAGATATACGATGAAATCTATTATAACTCAGAGGATTAAAAATTTTCGCGGCACAGAGGATCAGAAACAAGGAGTTGAACTGTAATCCGAATGAGCCACTTGAAAATTGCCTTGAACCGTATAACCCGAACCAAAATTATTCAAAAACCATTACCAAAGCAATAACCCTGAGCCCTAATGAAAAATTGCTCGGGGTATGGTTTGGAGCCCTTATACACTTTTCATTAAATACATTCAAAAATAGCGCTGAAAATAGAGAAAAATGGTAATTGGGGAGGAAACGTCAAAAAATCAAAATTTAGAAAACAACTCCAGTTTCGTTAGAAACGTCGACCAACTAATATACCTACAATACTACTAAACGCTCCTCTCGAGAATTTCGTAAAAATGGAATACCAAGCGAATGCGTAAAATAGAAATAAGAAGAAAAACAGAAAGCTGTGTCCTCGAAGAATATACTCGTAAGGATGTCCTAATTAAACGTGTTTCGGAAAAGTTCAAAGATTGCAAATATAACTCTTACTGCAACCAGTAATCGCTTCGAAGTACTTGACGACGATGTTGATGAAAAAAACGAACACGTTTACAAGCGAAGAATTCTGGCTAAACTTCAACTGTCTTATGCTGAAACATAAGATTCTAAACATTGGCTTTTACACATACAGACCAAAAAAAGAAAAAATACTTCGTGTAGTAATCAGAAGTCTTCATTTCACAACAAACCCAAACGTGATTAAATCAGAACTAGAACAAGTTGGATTTAAAGTACAATCCATAAAGAATTTAAAACATTGGAAAACTAATGAGCCACAATCTTTGTTTGAATTAAACTTAGAACCGGCCAGAAATAACAAGGAAATCTACAAATTATCGAACCTGCTAGTAACACAGGATAGGACCTCTGTGCAGAAAAAGAGACATCATTCAAAACAAAACAAAAGTAGCAGATATAGGTAGTAGGTACCTCCAAAGCCACTTATTGAGTCGAAAACTTCAGGAAAAACAACGTACGCAGAAATCGTCAAGTACAATGACAGATATCAAAATAAAAGACCTTTCGAAGAAAATTACTTCATTCGCATCGAACGAATCTTCGAACAATGCACAATAAAACAAATAATGAAATAACTAGAACAAAACAGGAAAATTATCAAACTTCTGATGATAATTAGTTAATCATATTCAAATTACAAAATGGCAAATAAAATCAGAATTGGACTACAGAAAGCGAATGAGCTAGGCAGGTAATGCTCAGATTCATAAGATTTTAGATTTATACCTTCGGGTAACTGACGAAATAATCTTATCAAAGTTGAAGTCAGTATAATTAAAAACTTTCAAACTTTTAAGAAATTGAAATGTTTGATCGCATTGAAAAAAAAATTGAAAATTTGATGATCAAAACTCAAACCCAAACCGAAATTCATTTCGGTTCATTTCCCTGGTCAGAAAAAGAATTTTCAAGTTTTGCCAAGTACGATAAAGTATTGAAGAGTTGAATCAAAATGAACAGAAAAATAAATCTTTATAAGTTCTGTAAAGTCCGACAAAATGTTGAAAACTTGGGAAAATGTCATAGAAAAAATGGTAATTGTGTTATTGAGTTTTTATCAGAATGTCTGATTGCAACATACCTACACAATGTAAAAGCATATCAAACGACTTGAAAGTTTTTTCCCTTCAAGTTTTAACCCTTTTGTGCCAAGGACAAATCTGACGGAAGTAATTTGAAAATTTTCATTGCATCAGGTAAATAAAAGTCAAGTTAGTGCGTGAGATCATTTTCACCAATGAGAATTAAAATTCCAATAAAATCAAATTAAAATTACTTACTTTAATTATCCTACGTGAGATTTGCTACAGATTGAAAAAATATTGAACTTGACTACTCACCTTTGAAAAAAAGAGAGATTTAGTAAAAAAATTTCCAATATCTTCTTATCCAATTTTTTATTAATTGCAATTTTTGAAAAAAAAAGTTGAAATTTTGAGTTCTTACCTAATTCAGATATTACAGGGCTTCAAATGATCCAAAATTAAAAATTTGCATACTTATATAAAATAAAAAACAAAATGAAGAGATCATAAGAAGATTTTTTATTTGAGCTGAAAATTCACACAGAAAATAGCTTTCAGAATCAACAAATGTTTTTTAAAAAACGTAGATTCCTGTTAAAAAAAAATGCGAAAAATTTCATCTTACTACATCCCGAAAGTTCTTTGCAAGTAACGGAAAAAAATTGTCACTCTCATCTAGACCTCAACACAATAATTAAAAATGAAAAATTCGAGAGAAAAATTGCAAAGGTGTAACATTTTTTTACGAACTGATGTAGGAGCAAATTGTTCAGATGTTTGACACATTCCTGTTTGAAAAATGCACCGAATGAAATTTTTTTTCAAAAAAACTCACTAAATAATTTACGAAGTAGAATTTGAGAAAATTTTACCCATTCATTTAAACAAAATTTTACATCATTTTCCAAAAATTGTTGTTGAAAGTCTGAAAAATTTTGAAAACTGATTTCCTGTGCAAATTTCAAACTCAAATTGAAAATCATCGTCTAATCTCTTCATTTTGTTTTTTACTTATAGTCCAGGAGCCACACCTGACGAAAATTGGCCGAGAGGGTTGAAATCTGGGACCGGTCTCAAAAATTAGTATACATAGCCCCTTCCTCAGAAACACCAGTCTGCCGAT
>FIZU01023836.1:0-35171 GCA_900064475.1 Pseudococcus longispinus | reverse complement strand
TGAAAGATGACAAATTAAATTGTAAATTTTTGGTTTAGCATCTTTTTAGCATCTTTTTGACATTTTAGCATCTTACATTTGACGCAATTTTCACGATATTTTCGTTTCAAACTGCACGGAGACCCAAAAAAAACGATATGTTGTTTGGAATCCAATTTTAGCTTTTTTTTTTTGACATTTAGCATCCATTTGGCATCTTTTGAGCCTGATTTGGCATCCGTTTAGAAAAAAAGTTGGCAACGCAGTGATTACGCTATGATTTTAAAATGCACCGGTTACGCCAGTTGCGCCTAACAAAATTTTTCAAGAATAACCGTCCTGAATCATTACTCAAAAAGGAACAAAACTGTGAAATTGACCAAAGGTAACGGCAACGTAACAAAAACGTGACAAAAACATGATAGAAACGTGATGAAAAATAACAGAATCGCTAACGAAACCGTAACAGAAACGTAACGAAATTGTAGCAAAAACGTGACAGAAATGTAACAAAAAATAACGGAATCGCTAACGAAAAATAACAGAAACGTAACCAAAACATAACAAAAACATAACAAAAACATAACGAAATCGTCAACATAACGGAAACGTAACAAAAAATAACAGAATCTCTTGTCGAAGCATAACAGAATCGTAACCAAAACATAACCGAAACGTAACTAAAATAACAGAAACTTAATGAAATCGTAAACATAACAGAAACGTTACAAAAAATAACATAATCTCTTACCGAAGCATAACAGATTCATAACCAAAACATAACCGAAACATAACAATAACGTAACCGAAACATAACAGAAACGCAACCGAAACATAACAGAAACGCAACCGAAACATAACAGAAACGTAACCAAAACATAACAGAATCTTTTATCAAAGCATAACAGATTCATAACCAAAGCACAACAGAATCTCTAACGAAAGTATAACAGTAACATAACCGAAACATAACAATAACGTAACCGAAACATAAGAGAAATGTAACCGAAACATAACAGAAACGTAACCGAAACATAACAGAAACGTAACGAAAAACTACGGAATTGCTAACGAAACCGTACCAAAAACGTAACGAAATCGTAACGAGAACATAACAGAAATGTGACATGAAAATAACGGAATTGCTAACAAAAGAATAACAGAAACGTAACCAAAACATAACCGAAACGTAACCAAAAAATAACAGAATCTCTTACCAAAGCATAACGGAATCATAACTAAAACATAACAGAATCTCTAACGAAAGTATAACAGTAACGTAACCGAAACATAACAGAAACATAACCAAAACATAACAGAAACGTAACAAAAAACTATGGAATTGCTAACGAAACCGTACCAGAAACGTAACGAAATCATAACGAGAACACAACAGAAATGTGATCTGAAAATAACGGAATTGCTAACAAAAGAATAACAGAAACGTAACGAAATCGTAAACATAACAGAAACATAACAAAATCTGTAACGAAAGCATAACAGAAACGTTCAAAATAAATCACATGAACATAACTGTAACGTAACTGAATCGTTAACGAAAACGTAACACTTGAACGATGAATTCGTTAAATTGAGTAGAAAGTAGCAAACTGAAAACTACAGAATTGGTACGGAAACGTAACTTAACGAATATGTAACAGAAAAGTATCATTGAAGTAGACACGAAACCATAACAAAATAGAAACGTAACGGAAACAGGTTGAATCATAACCGTATCTCGAATGAACTTTTTGTAAATTGTCTTGAACCATAACCCGAACCGAAATGTTTCAAAAACTGGAACCCGTAACCGAACCCGAATCGAAGTTATTCAAAAACCGTAACCGAAACTCGAACCTGAACTAAAATTCATTTCTGTTCAACTACCTACGGAAACAACACTACATTTATCTAACAAAATCGTAAATTTAGCTTAATATCAAATCATAAAAAGTTTTCGAAAACGTAACCGTAACGGAAACGTTTGATAGACGTTACAGTAATATTGTAAACAGTACAATAATGTTGTTTAAGGGTAAATTGGCATCATTTGAATATGATGTAATGGTTATTGTAATGAAATTGTGGCGTAACACTAACGTAACAAAAACCCAATTCGTTTTTCCAACATATGCAGTTGTTACGATAACGTTATTTTTATTGTATTATCGATTTTCGCGGATTAGTCAGTTATTCATGGCGTAGAGAGAGGAATCGTCACCGAAATGGAAACTCTAGACGAAACATTTTATAACGAATCATTAACCTAATGCAAGTTTTTTTTGTTTTCGCCAACTAAAAATAAGTAATTTCCGATTTTAATTAATTACTTTTTCAATGATAAGTCATTTACGTTTTTCTTTAACTAAGTAGTTGATAATCTTAACTCCGAACGTTTCTGTCAAGTCCACTTTTTAGCGAACTTTCGAGTAAATCATTCGTTTAATTTGGTACAAAACGTTTTACTCTTTCTCGATTCGCGTATTAGAAAAAGGACGATTAAAATAAGGGAAAGAAACGGAGCGAGGGAGGGGGTGAATGTAACAGCGAACCGTTGCAACATTTTAATAATGATGGTACGGTACCGTCGTCGTGGCGTTGCGGTGGCGTAATTTCAATTCCAATTCAATTATGTGATAACTTCTCATCGGTCGCGTCGCGTCGTCGTGGACCAACAACGTCGAGTGAAGTATAAATTTACCAACATTGCAGAAACCGTAAAAGAAGATAGAGCGAGAGGGCGAGGCGATGCGAGGAAACGCCAAAAGAGCGAAAACCCTTTACCGCACCTGCAACCAAACCTCGGGTCATTCGAACGAATTGTTTAATTCACTTAAAGGCGGATTTTAAGAGGGTCGATCGAAACATAATAGTTCATTAAAAAAGCATTCGGGTGATAATCGACTAACAACGGAAAGCTCTTAGCGTTTTAATTCGCAGCGGAATTATTTTTCACACGTCGCATGCAGCTTTCTGGTTTAATTACAAGAGTCGTTTCTTTTTTCGTTGCCACTCCGCCACCTCGGCTATGGCTCTCTTCGTCGTCGTCGTTACCGGAATGAAATTTTCATTTAGTAAATTCAAACATAACGACGATTCGCGAGAGATAATCGTATATATGACTCGGGGATGCGAAC
This sequence comes from Pseudococcus longispinus, assembly GCA_900064475.1. Lineage (NCBI taxonomy): Eukaryota > Metazoa > Arthropoda > Insecta > Hemiptera > Pseudococcidae > Pseudococcus > Pseudococcus longispinus. Next base: position 32,055 of record FIZU01023836.1, on the reverse strand, counting down.
GTTTGTCGTATCGCGCCGTGTAATTAATGTACGGTGTAATTTTCTATAACATCTAGAGCACCTGATCCGTTTTAACTGCGGTGTCGAGCAAGCGTAGCGTGGCAAAAAAATACACGTCGTTGGCGGCATATTATTTTCAAATCAATTCGCCCAAGCGACGCTTGGCTGCTGCTGGCGAAACTAGCCAAAAGATTTACTTATTCGTCTTTGTCCGGGGCCAGTTTAATTAAAAGTTATGCGCGATTGCTGGGCCAAAGTATACATTCGAGTTTAATTACCGAGCCCCGAAAAGTTTTACCATTAAATGTATACCTACCGTACGTGTTGGTGGAGGGAATTGCCCTGCCTGGTGTGGTAGGCATCCTTATGCTGGCCAGATTCTCTTTTCTCGCTTCCTTAAACCGACCTTTGGGTTTATATACTAATTACAATTGTTATATGACAATGAGCTCTTTATGGTTACGAGGTTCATAAGTTGAAAAATTAATGTCGTGGGTTTACTTTCGAGGCATATTTACTGAGGTCATCAAATATAGATCTTTATGTACCAGGAAGCGGAAGTTGAGGTTGGCTTGAGAACAAACAAAAGGCAAAGTTTACCCGAATTTTGAAAAATTCAAATATCAAAAAGGCGAACGGTTAGGCGAAGTGTTTAGTAAAAATTAATTATAATTTAATTTCGCCGATGCTGGAAACCCATATACGGTAAAAATTAATAATACTGGTATAACGAACGCGACACACTATACGTAATATTCCCCGATGCTCGTCGTGGTTCGAAACGATGAAATCCCACCTGCAAGTTGCTACATAGACGTAGGTAAAGGTACCGAACTACCGATACCCTTTGTGTTTAAAAAGAAATGAAATTTCACCCCGAAAAGATATAAAGTATCTGTACTCTTCTTCTCTCTTTGAAAATATCAAATTAAAGAATGAATTGGAATAGTTCATGTCTCGCGTGAGTGTGTGCTGCTTATTCATTCACTTTGCAGAGCAGCATTCCCGTAGTTGTAGACCAACCTACGCGCCGAGTTCGTATTGAATTTTTAATACCTTTCTTTTAAGCTTTGAATTTGTTCGTTTTCGTTGGAGAAATAATGCTCGTTTGATGATTTAAATTCGACTTCGTGGAAATATCTAGCATGGAAAGAGCGGGTTTTTTACTGACGGGTAGTCGAGTGGTCTAGGCGATGGTGTTCTGCGCCAGGAGGTGCATTTAAAGGAGTGTCGACGTTTGGTGATTATTTCTAGAGCGGGTATTGTATATTTTTGTGTTTTCAGTCGAAATTCCAAAGGAGAGAAGGTATGTAATTTGGCGTGCTAAAAGTTTCAAGTGGTGAGATATCGAAAATTGAGTCGAATTTTTATCAAATGTAGTAAAACGTGATCAGAGATCAGAGCCAAGTCCAGAGAAAGGAGAAGAAATCAGTTCTGGAATTGAAATTAATCTGTCATCAAATTGTTCAAAATCAACAATTTCAATCTACTTTGAGGTGAAACTATTTAGGAAGTTTTTTTTATTCTCAAGTACTCTCCTTTTGAACCGATGTCTTCAAAATTTTGCCCATAGAAACTTCTTTGGCTTAGCTACATTTCGTCATTTTTTCAATGTTCTAAAAGCATGGGAAATTTGATATTTTCGGAAATGTGATCTAAATATGCCATAATTTTTTTGACCTCTTTTGTGCCCAGGAAAGATCTGATGGATGATATTTAATCTGCATTTTTATTGCATTATATAGATTGAAGTCCATTTTCGTCATTGAGAATTGAAATTTTACATCGAAAATAAGGTTCAATCAAAGTTACCTACTTTCGAGATTTGCTAAAAATTGAAAAAAATTGCACTCAACTACTCATCCTTGAAAAAGAAATAGATTTAGTGCAAAAATTTTAATTTATTTTCCCTCCAATTTTTTTATAATCGCAATTTTAAAAAAACGAAATTTCGAGTTTGTATTTCAGATAATTCAGGACCTGAAATGACCCAAAATTGAAATTTTCATACTTTTATAAAATAAAAAATGAAATGAAGAGATTATTACTTAGAGGATTTTTGATTCGCTGTGAAAATTCGCAAAGAAAATTTGCTTTCAAAACTTTTTAGACTTTCAACTGCATATTTTTGGGAAAATCACATGATATTGTGTTTGAAGAAATGGGTAAAATTTTGTTATATTCTACTTCGTACATTTAGTGAATATTTTTGAGAAAAAAATTTCATTTGCCCCATTTTTCGAACAGGAATGTATAAAATATGTGAACAATTTGGCTCTACAGCAATTTTGAAAAAATCTAACCTTCTTAGCCATCGTTCCCTCAAAATTTTCATTTTTGATTCTTGTTTTGAGATCAAGTCAAAAATGAAAATTTTTTCTGTCACCTGCAAGGGACATTCTGGGTGAAGTGGGAGAAAAAATGTCCACCATTGGGTACTTTTATTTTAGCCCAGGAATCGTCATTTTTCTAAAAACACTGGTTAATCTTGAAATCTGATTTCCTGTACGAATTTTCAGTAGAGTGTCCCTTATATTTTCAACTTTTGAATTTTTTGTCCCCTCCCCCCCCCCCCCCCCCCCCATTTAATAAGACATATCCAATCCATGTCAAAATGGTCATTTGAAAAACAAAATTTTATCAAAAAGTAGGGGAAAAATTTAAAACTTATCCTTGTTTTTCATCTCAAAAAAATTTTACATTTTTCTAACAAATTGATGACACTTGAGAAATACGTTGTCATTGCGTGAATTTTTTATTGAAATATCAGATTTTGAGGTATTCTTTCGACATTCTCAATATTTCCTGCATTTTTTATGGATTCGTTATTAAAAATGTCATTCTGTGACAGGTCTCTCAACATTTTATTGGAGAGAGAAGTCTCTATGGAATTTTCTCATATCTGAAGATTTTTCATCATTAGGAGAGGAGTCAGTTTTCTAAACATTTTTGAAAAATATTGAAAAAGTCTTGGGTTTCAAACAATTTGAGCTGACGAATAATTTGATCGCAGGAGCCGCTGTGATAATGACGCCGCCGACAAATCAGACGAAACTGGAAGGCGAAAAGTTGGAGTTTCCATGCGGCGCCAAAGCGTTACCTGGCAATGTTACCGTTCAATGGTCGAAAGACGGAGCACCAATTAGAGGTATCGCCGGCCTGGACACGAGACTGAGCATCAAAAAAGAGGGTACACTCGTGCTGAATCCAGTCAGTGGCGATGATTCCGGCATGTACAAATGTGTAGTCACCAACGGTATCGGTGATCCTCAGGTTGCGTCGGCATATCTAAATGTAGAATGTAAGTACCTTTCAGAGGTTTACTCAATTTTTGGTCGACGAAGTGTCACGTTTGATTGGAATTTGGATTAACAAATGGAATGGTGTTTCGATGTGTTTGTTGTAGATCCTGCTAAAGTAACTTACACTCCGTCTGTTCAGTATTTGCCATTCAGATTGGGTGGCGTTGTAAAGTGTCATATAAAAGCTAATCCACCGTTGCAATATGTGACGTGGACGAAAGATAAACGTTTACTTGAACCGTATCAAACTAAGGATATTATTGTTATGAATAACGGATCGTTGCTTTTTACCAGGGTGAGTACATTATTTTGTTAGGAAGCTTAGAGAAGAATGTATCATTCAGTGCTATATCGACGATTTCTTAACTTGATATTTCAGGTGAATCAAAACCACCAAGGAAGGTACACTTGTACACCGTATAATGCGCAAGGTACCCAGGGCTCGTCCGGTAACATGGATGTGTTGGTGAGGAAACCGCCTGTCTTCACCGTCGAACCGGAAAAGCACTATTTACGTAAAGTAGGTGAAAGTGTCGATTTGTACTGTGATGCTCAAGAAGCCGAAGGCGATAATAAACTACAAATCAAATGGGTCCGAGTAAGTGTACCTTGACCATACGCGCTATTTTGTGTAGAAATGACCAAAGTTGCCTGATGAAGGTCTGTGAAGGTATCTGCGCAAACTGTGACCGAACTTTTTGCTTGTTATTTTGCAGAAAGATGACGTACCACTGCCTAAAACCAGAGTTCGTGGTACCGGTGGCAATATTACCATCGACCAGCTGAGACGAACGGATTTTGGAACCTACGTATGTGAGGTTATCAGCGACGTGGCCGTCATTACGGCAAGTACTCAACTGGTTGTAGAAGGAACGCAACCACATGCTCCATATAATATAAGCGCAAACACGACTGCATTTACCGCCACCGTGTACTGGTTACCAGGGTACAGTGGCGGGCCTGATTATACACAAGACTACACGATATGGTGAGTGCATTTCCATAATTTTCATCGCGTTTGGGAGGTGGCAAATTGTGGAGGGAATAGGGTTTCAAGAAATGGTGGTTAAATTTGCCATGATTTTGTGGTCTGCCTTCGTGACTTCGTCGATTTATTTTGAAAATTTATGCGAAAATGGGAAGAGGTAACTGCAGGTGGGAATTTTCAGGGAGGTGATTGCATGTCATGTATTTACCTGCTGTAGAGATTTTTTTTCATTAATTTTATCTTTAGGGTGGTTGGAAATTTGGAATACCTAGCAAAAAACGATTCGACTTTTGATACGTTGAAATGATTTTCCAACATTTTTAAAACGTTGGAAATTCGAAAAAAATAGGTATAATTTTATTTAAATAAGCTCAATGGAAAAATATTTCATTTTTACAATGGAAAAAATTTTTTGCATTTAATTAATTTTTTCTTTCATTTTTTGAATAAGATTCTTATTGACGAAAGCTTAATAGAAAATTTTTCCACCTAAAAAAAACATTTTGGCCTATTTTTTCGCCTTCACAAGAGCCTAAAATTCAAGTCAATTACGATTTTTTTTGATTTTTTCCCTTTTTGAAATACAGTAATGCATCGCCTTCAATGCAGTTAGGCTGCTACCCAAACTACACTGGTATGTTCACATTTGCCGATTCCTAGATTTGAAGAGGCAAGGTTATGAACTAGTGATTGGTTTTTTTCGGAATGTTCTCAATCTTTTAATAATATAGATAGACAAAATTTATTTGAAACTTTTTTGTAGACCTTTTTGGATCTAAAAAATAACTTATATTTACGTTTTGTCTAACTCTAAAATTGAAGGACCTACGATGATTTGAAAAATGAGTTTTATAAATCCTTCAATTTACGAGTTGGATAAAGTTTGTTGAAGACCTTTTCGATAGAACTTTTTAGATTCTTGGTTATACCCCTCACCCCTTTCCCAAATTTCATCCTAGCCAAGCTACTGGGTTTAAATGGAATAAAGTGTCATGTTATATCAAAAGTCAGATATTTTGGAAATCCCTCAAAACCCTGGGAAATAGGATAAAAATTCACAGATAGTTTAGTCAAGTCTCAAAAATACATATAATTTTTATTCCCAGTATTTTCAAAGTATAAAATGTTACAAACTACAAAAAAATTTATACCTTCGTAATTTTACGAATTTTTTTGAAAATCGCCTAGGAAATGGATTATTTGAATTTTTGATAATGAATTTTTTTGGTCGATCAATCCCCTCCCTCTCCCCCCACAAAGAATTTCAAAATCCTCTACAAAAATCAGGTATCCAACGAGCCCTGCTAATTATGGGGAGACTGAACAATAAGAATAGGAATTGGTGTGCAAGGTGTTCCAGGAATTGTCCACCATTACCAAAATTTGGATATAACAGGGAGCCACCAAAAAAAATGAACACGTTGCCTAACTCAAATATTGAAAAAGCTAATTCATTTTCAAAAAAAAATCAAATTGAAACCAATTTTTAACTAGGGGAAAAGGGTGTAGGTAGGTACTTCGAAAATTGAAGAAACTTTCATATTATGAATTTTTGTCCAACTTCAAAATTAAAGGAACTATATAAAAATAGTTTGAAATGAAAAATTCGATGAAAAAAAATTCAATCTCAGGAATGAACTGCTAGTACTTTAAAAAATGAACAATTTTTGTCATGTCCATTTTTTTGCCTAAAATCAAAATTGAAGGGGCTAAGGAACATTGAAAGTCGAAAAATTTGTAAAAATTTTGAATTTTTTTCGAATGTTACAGCTACTTCAATTTCTATTTCAGATAAAAAATGAGGACGACAAAAGTTGTTTATTTTTCAAAGTACCTACTACTCATTCTCGCGATTGAATTTTATAAAATCCCCTTCAATTTTGAAGTTGGGCAAATTTTTGAAGTACTACCCATTTTTATAATTAAAAATTTGTTTTGATTCGATTTTTTTGGTAAAGGAATTAGTTTTTTTAGTTGCTCCCTTTCAAATCTTGTTTATGGCAAACAATTTCCGAAACACCCTGCATTTTTTGTTTGAATGAGAAAATCGCTCTAAGGAAAATCTGGAATAAAAAATTCGAAAAAAATACGAAATTTGTGTCAACTTGCCTATAAAAAACGCGAAATTTTTAGGCCAGTTTTAAAGGTATTTGAAACATATGAAGATTAGAAAAAGTTTCGCCTTCACTTCACTGAACCTAAATTAAATCTCAATTTGTCCACAAAATTGGTCAAAAAAACAGAGCTGTTGTGTGCTTCTTATGTGATTTCTGATTCTCCTCGTTGAAGCTCTTTTTGTATTATTTATAGGCTAATTCATTTCATAATTGTTTTACGATTTTGTTGGTTGAATAGAACAAAAAGGAAAGGAGTAAATGGTAAATTTGTGTCAGTTGAATGGCAGGCTATTTTTTTGAATTTTTTTCCATGCGGATGCCAAAAAATTACGAAATTTAGTTTTTCAGGATTTAAGAGACGATTAGGCTTGATAGTGCTCCATCGTTAGTCTTTTTTGTGAAAAGTTTAAATCCTAATCTTTTGTGTAAGTTTTTTTCAAAAATTTTGGCCGATTTTCTAAGTTTGGGAAGAATGGCGTCGGATTTACGATGAGCAAGAAATTTAAATTAGCGAAACTTCGTAGAATTCAATTAACTAGCAAAATTCTAGAATTTGAAGAAATATTGGAAATAATTTTTTAATCTAAATCACGGATATTTTCATTTCGCAGGTATCGCGAAGCCGGCATTTCGGATTGGTCAAGGATACCGGTGATTCCTCAAGGCAATACTTTCACAACGATATCGAATCTAAAACCCTCGACTACGTACGAATTTCAAGTAGTCGGTAAAAACACCCTCGGAGATGGAATGCTCAGTAAAATAATAACCGCCAGAACTCTGGGTATGTCGACGTATGCATATTCTCAAACACCTACGTATGATAATTGCCCATGTGATACTCTTTAATTCGAGAGCCACGTCGAAAAATACCTATTTACAAATTGAGGAAAGCCACGTGCTGATAAATTGAGAACAAAATATCGGTTCGACGAGATCGTAAAAATAATATATTCTATATAATATTTTATTTATCTCATATACCTACCTACGTATCTTCTAAATACCTAATTAATCAATTTTCTTATCTACTTATGTTCACATAAATGATATTTCGAAATTACATACATTCCAAAATCTTACCTGCGGAACAATAATATTATAATTTTCCACAACAGATGAAGGCAGAGATACGTCTTCTCCGCGGCCGGAGGAAAAACCTAAAAATCCAATAAGTAGTTTCACATCGCCCCCCGCCTTAGGTAAGGGCAGCAACGTGTTAAACGGCGTAGCTGCTTTTTTGGCCTCGTTTGAGCAAAATCTCCTTGTACGCTTGGTTTTTTATTATTTTTTCTTTTTCATTCGTCATTGGTTCGAAAAGAAATATCTCGTACGTACGTAGGTATAGCATGGCGACGCCTGTGCATTTTTTTTACAATGGCACCGATGCACAGAATCGTATTCGAAGCGGCATGAAAAAATACCTACGTACGTCGGATGGATTGCTTTTAAGAGTAATCGACGCTTTTTTTTTTCGAAAAAAAAAATGTTAGCGGAGCACATTGTGAATTTTTTCTCTGCCGTTCAAATAGAGTAGATCGCTTCTCGATTCTACTTTTTTTGTTACGTCAATTACTCTGTAGGTGCAGCTACAATAGTAAAACACATAATGTCGAATTTTAATGCTTCTCTATTGAATTTTTTCCCATTCAACGAAGCCGCTCGCGTCTACTTTGAAGGGAATTTTTTTCCATGCGATCGAAGCACGAGCACGGAGTCGTTGGCGAAGAATTAAAAACCCATTGTATCGGTTATTAGAAATGCTTTCAGGAGCCGCCTCGTATAACGTTTGAATTATTTATACGATTTGTGCAACATATGTACTCGTAGGTACTTGCGAAGGGAGGGAAGGGTGAGGGATGCCGTTTGGTCGAGTTTTTGATAAGGGTATGGAATCAATTTAGCCAGAAGAGCATAGAAAATGCGATGGCTGAGCATGTTTTCTTATTCGATCATATTAAGTATGGTTTTTTTGAAATAAAGCTTTGAAAAAACGCATGTCCTTTAATAACCTTTCTGAGTTAATGGAAAAAATAAGCCTGCGCTAGAGTACGGAATTAAAAAATGCTTCGAACAATTCATCGGGCATTTAGCCAATAAAAAAAAAGCAAAGAAATGCCTAGATACATAAACCGATATCGACAGCAATCGTTAGGGTTTTATTTTTAGCTTTTGTTATGTTTTTATTTGTATTTTATTCTGCCCCCTCTCTATACGTATGTGTGTGTACTGTTTATTTATTATTTTCGCTTTGTATACGGTAGTTTAGAATGGCTGGTATATTTTTTTGCAGATGTTTTAGATTGTAGTAACATAATTTTCCCTACAGACTCTAGCCTCGGAGCTTTTATTATTCATTCGGTTAGAGGTAAGTATTTACGAGTCGTTTTGTTTTTTATTTGCATGCGTGTTTTTTTATTATTTTTTTTCAAAGTAAAAAAAGCATACGTGAAATGGAAAGCGTAGTACAGTGCAGTGGCATGAGCATTGAGCATTAGTATTTCGAATTGACTCGCGATAGTTGTACGTAGCTTGTTAGAGATTTGAGATGGATTTTTAACATTGTTTTTGAACGGGTTCGTAGGTCCGAGACCCGGTGCGCCGAGAAATGTCACCGTGCAAGAGGTCGATAGCGGATTCGTTATATCGTGGGAAGCTCCTCAAGAGAGGCCGGAAACGGTCAAGTTTTATACGATCATGTACCGGATCGATGACGTTTGGAAGGATTTAACGAGATCGAGCAAGATAAGGTCCGATGAGACCAAGTTTTTAGGTGAGTTTGATTTAACTTTTTGTACCAGGAGGATTAGTATTTTTAAATAGGTTAGATTATGTAGCTTTGGATGAATTGGCAACATTGTTTTTGATTTTGATTTTTCGAAATTGAATGTTTTTGGCCATGGGAAGCTTCCCGTGCATAATTCGGTGAATTGCGAATGATTCATTATTGGGATGATTCTCTCGTTTCTTGATTGGTTCAGGTTTTTTACATCGCGAATTTTATTCATTTCTTGAAAAAAAGGTTGGTTAGCAAATAATTTGGATTTTATGGTGGATCTATCGTTATCAAACGATTCATTTCGTCAACGATTCGGTTTGAGGACAAACGGTTCTTCAAGGATATCTAAGTTTTTATTGAACGTTGAACGATTCATTTTAAAAACAATTCAGTTTTTAGTGATTTGTAAAATTGACCGACTGAATCATTTATGAACGATTTAGTTGATCACGAATGACTTTTCAAAATTGTTCAAGTCGTTCGCGATCGATTCATTTCGCTCACGATTTGATTTGGCGATAAATGATTCTTCAGGGATGTCTGAGTCGTTCGTGAACGATTCATTTTAAAGACAAATAGTTTTTGTGATTTTTAAAATTGACCAATTCCAATTCAATCATTTTAGTTGATCGCGATTCGCGAATGATTTTTTAGAACTATTGAAGTCGTTCGTGAACGATTCGTTTTGAAAACAATTCAGTTTTTAGTGATTTGTAAATATGACCGATTGAATCATTTATGAACGATTTAGGTGATGACGAATAACTTTTCAACACTGTTTAAGTCGTTCGTGAACGATTCATTTTGGAAACGACTTTGTTCGCATTCTGAGTCCTTGGTGAAATTGAATGATTCAGTCGTTCGCGAAGGGTTCATTTGTTCAGCGATTCAGTTTGTACGAAAACGATTCTTCGGAATTGGTTAGTTATTTGTGAACAATCTCTTTTATAAGACGATTCTGTGTTGATCTTGTGTGTAGTGTGTGACTCTAGTGGAGTGAGTCATTTAATCGAGATTCGCGATTGAGTTGATGGAAGAGTCGTTCACGAAATTGATTAAAATTTGATGAATCATTTGCAAACGATTTTGACTAAGGTTCAATGAATTCGTTCGCGAATGACTAAGAGTTAAATGTTGCAGTCATTCGTAAACGATGTATTCGGTCGCTAACGATTCATTTCTTAAACTTTGTAACCGGTCGTGTCCAATTTTTTTTGATTATTCAAGTCGTTCAGTGGTTTTGATTGAAATTGAGCGAATCAGTGGTTCGGGAACGATTAATTTTTTGGACATTGCAATACATTGGGATCTACATATATTTTTCTGGACTACTGTTCATCAATTTTGGTCTTTTGTAAGGTAGAACGATTCAGTCGTTCGTGAACGATTTGCTTGTTTTTTCACGATTCCCTCGTTTGTGAACGATTCGCTCACTCGTGGACGATTCGGCCACTTGTGGGAGATTCAGTCGTTTGTGAACGATTCTGTCGTTCGTGAAGGTTCTGTCGTTTTTGAACGATTAGGTCGTTCGTGAACGTTCTGTAGTTCGTGAACGATTCTGTCGTTCGTGAATGAGTTAGTCACTCATGAACAATTTTTCATAACTCTTTAATTCGTTCGAGAAGAATTGGTTTCGGGAACGAAAGTTTCACTTTTTAGTCATTAGAAATTGAATGATTCTAATGTTTGCGAACCCATCGTTTATGGAATATTTCGGTTCGTCGCAAACAATTTTTCTGGTCTTGAAATCGTTCGCAAACGATTCTCTTTTGCAGTAATTCAAACTATAGGCACCATTCACACACTACTTATTTATAGTCAAAAATCATAAAAACAAGAAACTAACGTTAATTTCATGGGAAAAAAATCGAAAAGCACTAAATTTTGAAAAAAATTAAATTAACGAAAATGGTTAATTATCTACAATAGGTATAATACTACAAAATTATAATTTTTTCTTCGGAAATAAAGGTATAGATACTTCTATTTTAGTTGTAGATACCTATCAAGTTTGTAATTGCTTGAATTATTTTTGTTTTTTTATTGGGGGGGGGGGGGGCGAACGATTTTTAAAAAACACAAATTTTCTATTTTGGTTCGAATCTTGTCACTGCGAATTGATTTTCAAAATTATTCGACCCTCGAAAACTATGACAATTGATTTTTCAAATAATCAAATTTCGTGGTGCAAAAAAAATCACAAACTTTCAATTTGCCAATTTTTTACTCATCTTCGAACGATTCTTCTCGAATATGAAGTAGTCATTCGCAAATACTCTACTTTCAATGTCGTTGTCGTTCGATCGCATCACAGTGTTGCCATTTCAAGGTATTTCAAACATAATGTACGTTTTGTATTTTGAAATTCTGCTTTCTGGCTAAACTATACCTTGCGTTTATATTTTCGCAACCGCAACGTCTAATTTTCTCGTTTGCTTGGCCGGTGACATTTTCAGTGAAAAACATGGTCGGCGGACGAACGTATTTTCTGCGAGTTATAGCCCACAGCAACAATACCAGCGAAAGTAGCGAAGAAGTAAAATTCATCGTGCCGGCTCGCGTTAAACAAAAAGCAGTGACGGCCGGCGTCGTCGGCGGAATATTATTTTTCATCGTTGCCATAATATTATCCATTTGCGCGGTCAAAATATGCAATAAACGGAAACGAAGGAGACAAGAAAAAGGTACGTTTTATATGACATAGCTGCCTACCTACTTACCTACCTATCTACTTGCTTTTGAAAAGAAAAAGGATCTTAGCTGTGCAGGTAGAGTGTATAAAAAGAGGAGAAAAAACCTACGTAATTCCATTGACCGAATATTCATGTGTATTTGCGGCGCGAGTGTATGCAAATTATCGAACATATGGTTGAGTATAATTTTTCTGGTTTGTTTTAGCTTACAACATGGTAGCCTGTCGAATTACCGATGCTCGTAATGGTGGCCAAATTCCAACTGTAAGACAAGTACCATTAAACAAGTAAGTGTGTCATCAGTTCGGTTCGTGTATCGATGCGAAAGGTATTTGAAAAAGCCATTACTCGAACAAAGGTGTTCTATGTTCGTATTCTCTCGCCTAAGGGTGATTTGATCGACGATCGATCCAACCGAAGGGGAAATTACGTGTAAAGTTGTGCATTAACAAGTCCCCATCAACTCGGAGTACTCGTATCCCTCGAAGCAGGTTTCCAAACACATTGATGGCGCCCCCTTAATGTTTGTGTGTGTTTTTATACAGGCTTGCCGAATCACATACATACCGTGACTTCAGCTTAGAGCTTGCACCATAATTTGTCACTAAAAAAAAAATACAGTAAGATGTTTTTATTTGTTTTTCGCTCTCTTTCTCTGTCTCATTTACACATTTCGCATCTTTGATTTACCTACTTATCAACGCTTGCGTATCTTGTTACATATTGTGCGCCTGATTATGACACGTGTTCGCTGTGCTGTGCCCTCGTGCGTGTTTAATATTCGCCTATGTGTGTTTTCCAAATAACCCCTCGATCTGTTTAATACCTACCTTTCTCGCTCAAAAGAGAATTATAATATCGATTCGTCGTTTTTTTTTATTAATTAACTAATTAATAAAATTTTGTTGAAAATGATGAAGGGTGAAAAAATAACCGGTATGAAAGGTTTTGTTAATGCACTCCTTTACCTTTAGGTACTGAAATTTTTACGTCGCGGTGTCGATGTCTCGTGATTATTTATAGAAGGTTGAACGAGATGCCTATGTCATGTTGATGGGCATCTCGTTAGCATGCGGTGAAATCGTACCTATCTACTCGTACGTAGGTGTAGGTACATAGGTGATATGTGTGCGGAAAAAACCGAAGAGGTTTTTTTTTTAGGTGATCCGTTCTTGTCGTTTTGAATGATGAATTGATGTTTCAATTTCGAATAATCGACCATGATGGTTTTCGGTGGTCGGTTTTGGGCGAGATTTGGGAAGTGGGTCTAACAAATAGGTAGCTTTGTTAATGGGTCTTCTTCTTGTGTCCCCCTATTTTTCTTTTCTCTCTCTGTCTCTTTTACACTTATTGTATCGATATATTTAGCATGATTATTAACATATTTTATACACGATTTGGTGGTGTTTGTGGTTTTCTTGACTTCACTTGACGTCACTTCACGATTAGGATTTGGGTATTTTTTTCTGTTGAAATTTTATTAGTTGGTGGAAGGGAGATGAAGAGTGTTGGGTTTGTTGGAGAAATTGTTTATTTGGCCGAAATTTTCAGAAAAGAATTTGGATTAATTATGTGTCTTTTTTTTGGCAGCTCAAAATTTCCAATGCTTTGATCAAATTTTATGTCTACAAATATTTAATTTTTAACGAGGGATTCCAGATCCTCATCGAATTCCACCTCCTCATCCTGATCATTCGTCGTTTTATTATCGGTTCGTTTGAAAAGAAATTTCCAAATTTTGAAAACTGCACAGGTTATTTTGAGCGCCCCCTTCCCAACATTACAATGAAAATGTATGAAAAAAAAATTTTTGGGAGTGTAGTTTCGTGGCCCACAATTTATGATTTCAAGTATTGAATTATAAAGAAAGCTAGCATTCATAAAATGCATACGAGTATTTAATTTTTGGAGAAAAAAAATTATCGATTTTTGTTTTTTTTTTTAAATATGAAAATTGTAATATTTCATTGTTTTGGTGAATTTTGTTCATTCTTGAGTCCTCCAATAAATTGGGACCGGGGGAAAATCGTCCCTCTTGTTCCCTCTCTCTAGACCTTCTGATGTACTTTTACGTATTCGGTTTTTTCGTCGGTTCATTTTCATTCTTTTCTAAATTGAAAACTTAGCTTTCACGTTTCTAAACTGATAAATTATTTCAACTGTTGTGGTTAATTTTTATGATGTTTCGATCGATATTTCGTCAAAATCGTTTCAACTTTCTCATTTTCGAAACTGGTTGACTGATGAGGTTTTCAAAATCTGTCGTTAGCTTACCGAAGTTTCAAAATCAATCATTCACTCATATTTCAAAATTGATTGAGTTCGTAATTTTTCTGCCCCCCCTCACCCATCATGGACCTAGTGGTTTTTTTGAGAAAAAAATCTTATCACGTTTTAGTCTCCTGGGTGAATAGTTTGAGTGATCTTTGAGCAGCCCTAATTCCTCTTTCAAAAAAATTGTTTTTATTAAAAATTGGCAAAACTTATTCTAATTTATCAATGTAGTCTCTTTTGACAGAAAATCTTGAAAAATTGGAGTTAAATTTTCAAAAAACTGAAAAAATTGTTGAACGCTGTCATAATGTTTCATAATAAATTCTCGAAGAAAATCTGAAATAATTTCAGCTCCTCTGACCCTCCTCCCCCCAGCGTTGAGAAATATGAGTGAGTTCTGCTTGACGTTAATTCGTGCAATATCAAATTCTCTTATTTCTCATAAAAATAGCTGAAATTCTGTCCTAATTATTTTCTAAATGAAAAATGGCCTATAATAAATGAGAAATTATGAAAAATTTTGAATGTTTTGGATGACTATTACTTTTAAAAAAGTTTTTGTTACTTAATCATTATGAAGCTCTCGTACTTCTCGTAAAAAAATTTTCAGAAGCATTTCCTGTAAAATAAAAAGGCTGTTTTGAAGGGATAAAGTATTGGAAAATTCTGGAATTTTGAAAACCTTTGTAATTTTTGAAATTTGATGGTACTCTTTCCGTTCAATTCTGTTTTTTTATTTCAAGTAGAAGGGAGTAAAGAAATGTGAGAATTATTTTCTCATAAAAACGAACTATTTTGAGGGTTAAGCAGAACTATCGAGAGTCAAAACGGGCCCAGTGTCCAGGGCAAATGTTATCTCACCCTTGAAAAAAGTTCAAAATTTATCAATTCTTTGTGAAAAAAAAATTGATTGATTTTTTATTTTTGAAAAAATATGAAAATTTAATGTTTGGATTGTACGATTAATGATAATTCATAATCCATCTTTAGCCGTCTTTTTTCAGGCTCTTTCAGAAAATCAGAACTGGGACAAAGTGCCCTTTTTACCCCCACCCCTCTACGTGCGTGGAGTAAGACAGGAATTTTTCAAAGCTTGAATATTAGGACCGTGCTACTACATCTAGCTAGATAGGAACCTTCGTAATCTCGGCTACTTTTTCCTCTCAATTAATCCTTCTCATTTCCTTTGTCGTTTTTGAATTAATTGAACTAGAAAGGGCAATATAAATTGGGTCATGTTTATTTTCAAGTTCACAACTCGAGAATAAAGGTCAATTACTGAAATCAAGTTCAGTCTTTCAATAATACATGTACCTACTTATTGTATCATATAACTACTTACTTATAGTTTACCGTTGTTAAGTAATACACTACTTACCTATTGATTTTGTAATAATGCGTAACGAATAATTATTTGTTCTTTGTTTCGCTGCCATAATGAAGGATTACAGGTGATGAATTAGCAAGCTGTTGATAATATATTGCACAAGAGCACACACTGGTATTTATAAATAATGTTCACTTGCACCATTGTTTTTTTTTCTGTGCTTTTATTTTTCATTTCATTTTTTTCCATCAACACAAATCAATGAATAAGAAAACAAAAAACACTCGAAACTTGAGATTTACGAAATTTTTCAAATTCGGTGAAAAAAAAATTTATACCTTGGGAAGAATATTTTGAATTTTTTTTTTTTAGTTTGTTTCTTTTGTACTGTGTTCTCTTACGTTCTATTAGAGCACTGTAGCGGTATTTTCGTAAATTGTGTAGAAAAATTTAGTTTACAGAGGGAAATAGTGGGTTAATACACAAAAAATAGATGAGGTGGGGCTGGTGCTGGGTATTTTGTAGATCTGGAATCGGATTTATGAATATATAAATTGATTATAATACCTACATAAGTACATAATGTTGAACTTGAAATGCTTCTGTGTGTTCACGTATTTATTTTTTATTAGCATGATTGTTTTTTTTTTCAAGTTTGGTTAGTTTTAGATTGTGTTACTAACGAAAATGTTATGTAAGATGATAATTGATGTATTGTGCGGTGGTGGGTTGTGATTGTACCTACATGCGTAATACCTACGGTTTGAACGTAGCGCTTTAGTTATGAGCTTGGATGTGGATGATGTGGAGGGTAAGAAAAGGTGGCTGGGTCAGCTGAGTGTCGGATGCGAATTCAAGGCGTGTCAATGAAACTAGCCTAACCCGAAAAACATTGTTTGGAGAAAAACAAGCCTGAAAATTTTGAAATCGAATTATTTTGATGTGACTCGACCTGCAGGTTCAACTTCACAGTACACGAAAATTACCTATTTTTATCTATTATTTGCCATTTTAAAAATTTTGCATTTTTCAAAGCAATGAAATTTTTATTTTAAAAATCTTTGCCCTTGAAGATGGTGTATGTTTTTTTGAATTATTGAAGCAGAAAAATACAACTTGAAAAATGTCTGTTAGAAAGTTTTCAATGTTCCTGGATCTATTTCTGGAGTTATTTAACCCAGTGAGATATGGAGATGAAACCCAAATTCAAAATTTGTCAATGCTATAGAGCGAGGTATTAAATGATTTTTGACCTCTCGGAGTCCGTTGCTGGGCTAAATTTGAATCGAAAACCTATGACTTACGGTTCAGGTGGAAAAAATCAAATTTCGTCATTTTTCAAACTTTTTTGACATCTGGACATTTTTGAAAAAAAAAGAAAATTTGGAACAACAAAAATCAAAATTACGTCATTTTTGTCGGTTTTTAAAATTATTTCAAATTTAGCTTTTTGGAAAAATTGTTAAATTTGGACATGAAAATTTTGTCTTTTTTAATATTTAAACAATATGAAAAAAAATTTCAAAGGGACGAAAAAGTCAAAAAATTTTCCTTTCCGTTATTTTTCAACACTTTTTGAAATTTTTGAATTTTTTGGGAAAAGTTTTCAAGAAGTTTTGTACAGAAAAAATTGAAATTTCGTCATCTCAACTTTTTTAACATTTTGACATTTTCGAAGAAAAATCAAAATTTAGGGGAAAAAAATTAAAAAATGTTATTTTTGTCATTTTTTAATATTTTTTGAAATTTATTCAACTTTTTAAAAAAATTTTCAAATTTTGGCAAAAAAATCAAAATTAGGTAATTTTTTGAAAATTTTTAATATTCGAATAATTAAAAAAAATTCAAAACGTATAAAAAACTGTCATTTTTAACACTTTTTAAAATTTTTGAACTGTTTGGAAGAAATTTTTAAAATTACAGAAAAAATCAAAATGTTGTCATTTTTTCAACATTTTTTACTGCATTCAAACCATGCTGGAAAAAAAATTCAAACTGAAAAAAAATCAAAAATTTTTTATTTCTCAACACTTTTTGAAATTTTTCAACTTTTTGGAGAATGTTTTCAAAAGTTTGGACATAAAAAATCAAAATTTAGTCATTTTTTCAATATTTTGACATTTTAACATTTTTGAAGAAAACTTAAAATTTAGGACAAAATTGCGTCAAAATTACGTCATTTTTGTAATTTTTGTCTTTTTTCAACATTTTTGGAAATTTATTCAACTTTTTGGATTAAATTTTCAAATTTGGACAAAAAAACCAAAATTTTGCCTTTTTTCAAATTTTTTGACATTTTCTGAATTGGAATCAGAAAATTGACATTTCGTCATTTTCATAATTTTTCAGCATTTTGATCACTTTTTTTTGAAAATGTTTCTTTTGACGTGTGTCATTAAGCATCGAGGTCCAAAAATTTTCAAATTTGAGAAAAAATACCCTGAATTTCGACATTGATTTTAATACCTTATTTCATTCTTAAGTAGTGGTAAGGTTGTTTTAAAATGTCATTGTCGTTATTTTTTGTCTTTTTAAAGAAAACTTCGGACAATTCGTCAGTTTCTTCCAATGGACCGATTTTGACTATTTTTTTCCTTGAAAATCGTATGTCATCAAGCATCGAGACTCAAAAATTTTCAAATTTGGGGTTCTGTCGCGTAGCAGCTTAGGAGCAGAGCCTCCTGGTTTTCTGAAAAAATTCAAAATTGCCAATGTTTTTGAAAATTCTCTGATGATTTATTCAAAAACTGAATATGTAGGGTAAAGGTGCCAACTTGAGTTGGGCCCTTATCATTGACACGCACTCGATTAAAACTTTAAAAGGATGGGTTTGCGTTGCACTAGGTTCAATATGGTTTACATATAATAGGTGTATGTAAGCAGTATATAGACGCGACTACACGTTTTTTTTTCGATCACGTTAATTAGCTGGGTAATTTGATAGTTGATACTATTAGAAAGTAGCCTAGGTACACGTGCGGGTACTACACCCTACGTGATATGTATCTACGTATATTTAGTTGGCTGTGTACGTATTTACGTAGAGGCGATTCGACGACCAGTTCGAACGTGTAAATTATCATTACCTACGAAATTTAGCACTGTTGTTGTTATGACGATTTGCAGGTCTGACAGGGCCGGAATACCACGTATGAACAACGTATTCAACATGATGCTGAAATGCGTCGCTCATCCGCATCGCACTTGCATTTACTCGAGAGACGGTGGCAGTGGCCGAAGATCATCGTCGGATTACGGCATCAGCGGCGGTGGTGGCGACGAATTACACGCCAGACGCGTCCGTCCGATATCCAGAGCGCCGGACGGACGCTTCGTATTGAGTAGTTCGCGTTCCAGCAGCATTAGCAGCTCGATCGATGACGGAGGTTTCCTAACACATCCGGCATTTCGAGATCTGGGGTCTGTGGCTCGTCATTTATCGCCTTCTGCCATTGCTGCGACTGGTAGCACCGGAATGGCGTCAGCTGTGGTGGCTCTGGTACATCAAGATCACAGCTCGCGTCGATCGGAGATCTCGTCGATGGATAGTCGCCATATTGCTCAAGGCCAAACACCACATCACGCCGCCGTCTCCGCCATCTACACGCCGTTCCTATCCAGCTCGCCTGCGTCTACGGTAATCTCGCCTTTGATGTCGCCGACCTACTTCAGCGACCTCAGCTCGGTCCGGCAGCCAAGCTCGGCCGAACGAACGATGCGCAGCGTCGCGCACGACACGTTCGGCCACGAGTTACCGTCGCTGCAAGCGATCCGCGAAGAAAACGAACGCATACTCAACTCGTACAGTCCGTCGAAGGTGCTGAAACCGCGAATGGTGGCCAGAACGGCGGCCGTAACCACACCCAGGCACATGAAGTACGCTCGGAGCGCTCCTGAGTTGGCGGCCGCCACCGAGACATCGCCGGAGAGCAGATCTAGCTCCAGCGGCCTCGGATCCAAGAACACATCTCAGCGTACCGGAAGCACTGGCACCGGCGAGTGGTCTCGTCTGCCACCTTATAGACATCCTCCACCTCCACCTCCACCTCCTCCTTTGCCATCGACCTCCGGCATGCTGCCGGTCGCCTCGAAACCGCCGTATCTGCGAACTTGGCTCGACTACACCCCATCGCCAACCCATTCGGTGACCAGCAATAAGCCTTTGAGCGTCGACGATCATTACGAATTCGATCCAATATTCCCCGCGTCTCCCACACCTACCGAATTAGTGCTAACGCCGCTGCCTCCAGCTGCCGTTCGCGTCAAATCCACCATGTCAGCGTCCTCCTCGTCCCATCATACCAAACAGGATGAAATCGAGGCCAGGGTGAGGGCGATGAAGGAGGAGTTTCATGAGTATAAACGTCGCCAAGCGCAGATGAAAAGATTGAAGGAGTTTGAAAGTATTTGCTGACGTTGGCGTAGCCAGCAGCATTTTTTTTGTGGGGAGGGAGGCATGAAACTGACTGGGGTGGCGATTTCAAAAAATCAAACAATTAAAATTTAATCGACGAAAAAATTCCAAAAATGGTCAGATTTTTTGAAAAAAATTTTCAATTTGAAAATCCAAAAATGGTCATTTTTTGAATATCTGACGAAATATTTTCCACCTCAGGAAGTTCAGTCATTCCCTTTGCTCCTCTCTCTGGTTATGCCACTATTGGTTGACTGTGCTAGTCCGGCAGTGTTGCAGAAAAACAATCGTTTTAAAAATTTCTTAAACGATTTTGAAAATTTACTTTTTGATACGTCTTAAAAGCATTTAAAATTATGCCAGGGGACTTCACCCTGTGGCCCCATACGTCTCTGAAGTTTTTTTTTTTTTCACTCAAAGGGACACCTTGAAAATTTTTTCCCAAAAAGTTGAAAGAATGCCATAAAATGTTTAAATTATGACAAAATTTGATTTTTTCTGTCACAAATTTGAAAATTTTTGAACCTTGATGCTTGATGACACATCTACACGTTAAAAGAAATATTTTGAAAAAAAATGGACCGAAATGGTCCTTTGGGGGATGCTGATGAACTGTAATGATGTTTCCTTATTTCCATAAAAGTTGACAAAATGTCGAAAATGGTTTTTAAAAATGCGAAATTTTGATTTTTTTGACCCAAATTAGAAAAATTGTTCTCAATAAATTGATGAAAATTCAAAAAAAAGTTTAAAAATTAACGAAATTTTAATTTTTTTTGTCCTAAATTTGAACAACGCAACACTGCCTGACTTTGACTATCTCTGCACCTTTGGCCTCGACGATTTCCACCCTTTTCTTTTGGTCTCTCTCTTACCCTCCCAACCCACCTTGTCCACCTCTCTCTCGGTTCCTTCTCGCGTGTTTTATTTACCTATGTTTTAATTTCTCCAGTGTTCATTGATAATGGATTGATGAAAAGTGTTCGTCTCGTTAATATATCTAGATTTTTTCTTTTCTTTTGTAGGTACGTATATTACCATATCGATTACGAAAATGTTATCCGAGATACCATTTTTTCAAATAATTAAGCTGATTACCAATTTTTTCCTATTTTTCTTTCCTCCAGTCCATACGTACTGTACTGTTCGTCGCAATTTCTGATCTTTTTATTTATTTACGTCTTACTTTTTGTTTATTTTTTATTTTGTGTACTTTCATTACTGTTTGTAATCGTGTACCTGTTAGATTTGTATAGGTGTTTGTCCTCCTTCCGCCGTCTGTATCCATTCCCATTTCTTTTATGAATTGCTCGTATGAAATTTGCGCCAGGGGAAATTGAATGGTTCGGATTTGGAAATGTTTGTGAAATTGTGGGACCTGCTTGTGGCAAGTAAGCGACGTTTCGACGAAGAAAATAATGATTTTTGAAGTTCACAAAAAATTGGATTAAAAATTGCAAAAGTTCAAAATCGAAAATTTACGATTGTTCTTAAAATAAGATTAAAATTGAAAAAAAATCTATATTTTGCAAAATTTCATCGAAGTGTCTTGGGATTGATTCTTTTGACAGTCTGAGATTTGGTAATGAATTTTGAAAAAAAAAAAATTGTTGAAATGTCAAAAAAAAGGTAGAACGACAAAAGATGATTTTTTTCAAGCATTTGACGTTTTTTCAAAAAGCCAATGTTATTGAAATTATGACACTTTATGACTTTACTCAAATGTTAGATGAAAAATTGAAAATCGAAGAACGAAAATTTCAAAACATTTGACTTGATAAAAATTTCGTCAAACGAGAAATTTCAATTGAATTTTTTTTGTATTTTCCTTCTGTTACATTATTTTTTATCTAGACTGGCAAAAAATGCACGTTGTCTCAAAAATCGATTTTCACTTCTTTATAAATTCTGATAGACTAAGTTACTCAAGTTTCTCCAACTGATTCAAACGCCCCTCCTTCCTTGGCAACATCACTGATTTTTTAAGCCCAAAAGTGTCGAAAATTGTTTGTTGTTTTTTTTTTAATTAGCTGAAATTCATATTTGCATAATTTACATGTGAATGTCAATGCCCATTGGTAGATTTACTTACGAATAGGAAAGTCAAGCATCCAAATAGGGGTTTTTAGCGAGGAAAAATTATTAATTTTATGATTACATGAAATTTTGAAGAAATACTGATTATTTTGTAAAAATTAGTTAACTTATCGGGTTCGAACTAATCAAGGGTGAAAATTTTGTTTGAAAAAGACGTTTGATGCCCAAAATTCCATCATTCGATTAAAAATTGTAAAAAATTTCGTGAAAATTGATAGAAATAATTTCTGGTGTCATAAAAGGCCAACATTTTTTTTAAAAATATCAAAAATAATTTCAAGGAACTCGTTATAAAAATTGTTTGAAATTTAAAAAAAAAATTAAAAAATTGAAAATTGCAATCGATTTAATTTAGGGTAATTTTTTTTTGTAATCAACATCACTTCTATTTTCGAGTCGTCTGAGGGTGGTTCAACCCCCCCCCCCCTCCCACTCGTAATGAAAACTGGTTGAAGTTACATAATAAATCATAAAATGTTGAAAATTTTAATCTTTCAGTTTAAAGTATTCAAATTCCTATTTTCCCTATTTTTTTTTTGATTCTGTAGTCGAATGGTTTCGTTTTTAGGACACTTTGTTTGTAAAAAATTATTTGATATTCAATTCGTGTTTTTTAACCGAACCAGACTCAGAATCGACTTCTTTCTACGAATCATTCCAAATCCTCGAATTTTGATTAAAACATAAACATAATTTTTTTTTTCAGAAACGTCGACACTTGCCAATCTCTTCAAAATTCCTATTCGGTTCCAAATGAATAGGTAGCTACTTAACCTACTTCTAAACCAAACTGCCACTGCTGAAAAAAATAAATGGATCTTACATAGGATATATTTTTTAAAATTGGGTACCTACCTACCGAATTTCCTCAAAACAATGCACATGTAAACGGTCTCTAGTCTTATATTTTAAGCTTTGCTTTACTCTTGCCACCATCGTGCCTATTTGTGATTCCTGACGAAGCATTTAATAATTCTATTTAAGCTTAATTTGTACTATTTATCGTATGATAATGATATTCGCACTACGTTGTATATTTTTATTAATCTTGTACGTAGTATACATTTAGTCAATTTTCGCCAATTCGTATTTATTATCGAAATTTTTAATACGGACGAATCGAGTATGTGTACACGTTTTGATCTCTGTTTAAGTATGTATAATTTATCTCTTCTTCACTGCGACAAAACTGAACCGCTGCGTAATACTTTCGATGGAAATTTTCTATTAATTAAGATAAGAGAAAAAAGTAATCTAAACTAAAAAAAAAAAAAAAAAACGAATCAACATTGAAAATTCTAGGTATTATGATCGAATTCATCTCGTTATAGCGATTTACACGATATCAGGGTTTTTGCAAAATGAAAATTATTTATTTTTATACCTACTACGCGAACGTATTTTGTGTACATTGCCCAACCAAATTACTATGCATATAACGTGATAAGAATTGAAAATTTCTACAAATATTCGTAGGTGAAATTTTCCGTTTTTTTTCCAACGTGGTTTTTGTAATACCTTTTTAAATATATTTTTTTAACTATACAAGTTTGTTATTCATTGTGATAGAAAAAATATATAGTTTGTTGAATTTACCTATAAATAAAACATGTTATTTTAGCATGTATAATACATAGAAACGCGTAGTAAATTGATTTTTCTTCTTTTTTTTTGATTTTGATTTTTTCGGTATTTTTTTTTTGATAGCTTTTGAAAATTTCTTTGAAGACGTAGTCGTTGTTACTTTATTTATTTTTTTGTATATTATTGTATTTTGTATAACTAATAGTGTATTTATTGAAGTGTACTTATTTCACATAAGTGGAAATCGATCTCTTTGTATTTAGCGTTTAACGCTTTCGGCGGTAAAGTGTATTGTTTTTTTTTTTAAAACCCAGTAAAATTGACAATTTTTATTGGATTACCGATCAATCGGATGTCGAACTTTACTCCTTTGTTGTTGTAGTTTTTAAGGCGAAGTCGAATCGGTGTACGTGGAAAATATAAAGTAATCGTCGACGTTATTCGATTTTGACGTAAATTGGTACACCGATTTGATTTTTTTTATACAGTATTATTTTTAATTTATGTTGTGAACGATATTCGATGTTTTCTTTGTTAATGTGAGAATTGTTACTTTTTCTTGTCTTGTTTTTGTTTTAATTTTTTTTTATCCTCTATATAACGTCTTTATACTTGGCAATTTTTTCCTCCCCCCCAAATGTCTGTCGTTAGCTTCACGTAATTATGCTTTAGAGACGAATATACCAAATTGTGTGCTGAATGTGCTATATTATTAATCGAATTCGCCATCACTGTAATATTTTTTCGGTTTTTTCTCTCTCTATTTTCGATTTCGTATTTTTCCTTTTCTTTCATTTCATCGTCATAAGTATCAAAATCTTTCGTAGTTATTTTTAATGATTATTTGTTTGATTTTTTTTTCAGGTCTACATTCATTTTTTTTCTAAGCGTAATCACCAAAAAATTTGTTGCACAATATTTTGTATTTTAGTTGAAGTTTTACTCTTAATGAGATTATTTACTCAATTTGTACATACGTACGCGATATTTTTACTAAGTTTATACTACTTTTTTTTTAATTTATATATTTTAAATTGGACATTTTAAAGTTTAAGAAATAACGTAATGCATAAGTATGGACTAAATTTACAATTAAATGCATTATCAAGTAATAGACTTATTTGTAGCGTTCTTTATATTTTACATGTGTAAATCCGTTGATGAAATAAATCATTCGTACTTTTATACGTGGCGTTGTGTATAGCCGAGGTGAGTGTTGAAAAAATTGAACGATTTTGTAGTTTTTGATGAGAAATTTATAAGAGTTGTGAACTTGAAATTATGTCTCCCAAAAGTGTGACTGGTAATTTGAACGATAAATGTACAAAACGGGGTAAGCAAGTGTTAATAGTTTTGTTGGTGACATTGAATTGCTGAAGAAATCAAGAGGGTGTAATTAACCGTTCTCAGGTAAATTATAAATGCTAGATGCTCGTGTGCACATGCTACATACCACATTAAAATTGAAAAAAATTCGTTCATTTTTTTAAAAATTAAAAACCAAAAGCTAATTATCTCGCGAAATGATGGTTGCATCAAAAATCTGGTTTCATATTCGTAACGCAGCAACATCGAATTAGTCATAAAAGACCTTAAATTTGAAATAATTCCTTCATATTTTATTGGTGTTATTTTTTTTTATTTATTTTTTTTTTTTAAATAAAAACGAACGTTATTTATCTTACAAAGTAATGGTTGAATCGAAAATCTGTTTTAAAATTTTCCAAGTTCGAAAGTCTATATTATTTGTCTGACAAAATGTCTAAAAGTCAGCATTATCTCTGAAATTTTCCTAGTCCAAAAAGTCAATAAAAATCTGAAAATTTTTCCAAGTTCAAAAAAGTCTGAAAAAAATGTCTAAAAGTCACGAACCAGCGCACCAGAGAATAATCCATCTGGCACGCCCCCTTAGTATAGGATATGCTTTTGCGATAAGTAAAACCGAGAAAAACAACCGACCGACCGACAGATTTCGAGCGAAATGCTTTCGACCCCTGACTTACACATTATGTCAGACTGATTTTTTTTTGGTGTTGGAAAATTTTAGAGTTGTCAGACAAACACTTCAGACTTTTTGGACTAAAAAAATTTAGAATTTACTCTAATTTTTAGACATTTTTTCAGACTTTTTTGGACTTGAAAAAATTTTAAGACTTATTTTTATTTTTTTTGTTTTTTTGGACTTGAAAAATTTTTAAATTCACTCCAAATTTTAAACATTTTGTCAGACAAACAATTTAGACTTTTTGAACATTGCAAATTCATCATCATGATTTTTATACATTTTGTCAGACTTTTTTGGACTTGGAAGGAAAAATTTTCAGATTTTCATTACCTTTCTGAATATAAAAGATTTCAGAGATGATGCTAAATTTTAAGCATTTTGTCAGACAATTTCGACTTTTTGAATTTTGAAAATTAAATTTTAAATATTTTGTCAGACTTTTTGGAATTTGAAAATTTTTTAAGATTTTTACTGCCTTTTTGAAAGTAGAAAATTGTATAAATAATGCTGAATTTACACAAATTTTTTGAAATTTAAATTAGAAAAAAAAGGTTGGTTGGTTGATGCATAGAAATGATTGGGAAATCAAACAATAGAGCAAAAGCCTATCCTATGTTTTAAAATTTTGTGGGTAGTATGAAAGTATAAGGGGATATTAAAATAAACTCTCAGAATTTGGAATTTGCTCTAATTTTTAGATATTTCGTCAGACTTTTTTGAACTTGAAAAATTTCAGAGATTAGGCTAATTATGCGACATTTCAGCATAGGATATGCTTTTGCGATGAGTAAAACCATGAAAAACGATCGACCGAACGACAGATTTCGGGCGACATGCTTTCGACCCCCATGACTTTCAGACGTTATGTTAGACTTTTTTGGACTTGGAGAATTTTTCAGAGTTCCATTGACTTTTTGAACTTTGAAAATTTAGCACTCCAATTTTTAGACATTTTGCCAGACTTTTTTGAACTTGGAAAAATTTTAAGACTTTTATTTTTACTTTTTTGTTTTTTTGGACTTGAAAAATTTTAGAATTCACTCTAGACCGATTGTAGTATAATTTTATTTATTAATGTAATTGTCTCGATTAAAATTTTACACCCCTTCCCTCCTTCCGCCGCTCATCTATTTTTATCATTACCACATCTTGTAAAATTTTATTCATCGCTTAGATATCATTGCGCAAAACTGAACTCAAAACAATTTCCGTTTCTAGATATCCGATGATGGAAACTTCCCCCTGTAATACAATCACGTGCAAGCAATTGGGAAACACTGAATGGGGTATAGAAAACGAAGACAGTTCGATCGAGAATGATTTTTATTTCAGTTATTTGACGATAGACCCAAACGATGAAGATACTCATACACATGAGCAATTAGACCCACCACAGGAATTTATTCCTATTCAATTCGATAAAGATGTCAGCTTGGAATTTTACGAAACCATAAATTTGCCAACGTTACAACAGATGGCTTCGTTTGTAGTAGCAATCGAATCATGGCGACATATTACAAGTACTGAGAACCCAATACGTAAAACGTATTTGCATGCTCTTTTCGATTTCCTGTACGAGGAACACCCAGATGTCGAAGAATTATTGCAATATTTGCCTGTACCCGGTTTGATACGAGAATTGGTTAGAAAATGTTTACTACCTGTTAAAGAAGAAATGATTCAATGGATTCTGTATCACGAAAACTTCCTCTCAACACGGCTCAAAATATCAGATTTATTGTTCTGCGTTTGGTTATCAGAAGGGAGAATTGATTATAGGAGAACAGCGTTTAATATTTTATCAAATAGCAATATGAATAATTTCGATAAGTTCAAAATCATGAGCGAGTACTGCCTCGAAGAAGAGATCAAAAAATTGACTTCTGATTCGATTCCAGAACGTTTCGTCAGGAGGATAACCTTCGATAAAAATCCATTACTGTATTATTGGTCTTGTTATATGAACGACGATCTCGATAAATTTCGAAAAAGATGCGGGGAATCGATGGAAGGCTTTTTAATCACTTGTGATAAAGGGAATACGTGGTCGGCCAGGGAGTACTTTTGGGATCGTTTAAATATCAACCAACAAATTTCCAAAGCATTGGTACTACTGAGTGAGATGTGCCAATTCCAGAGACAATTTTTTTCGAAAATGAACCAGTTCCAAAAATACCACGTCTTGTCGACGATTCCTTTAAATATCATGATCAACTTTTGGAACGAACAATTGTACGAATTGTTTTCTCTGACTTACATCAGGTTTGGCAATGTGATAACTGAAGAACAGTTCGTCGAGCTGATTTCCAGCCGACTAGACTACAGTCTTCCTAAAGAAGACGATAAAATCAGCTGTTTGGTGAAAATATGGAACCACTCTTCGGATGATTACAAAGATCATGCTTTACAATCGATGACCGAAGGAATACTCAATTCACATACCGTATTGAAATATGAGATGGATTATTATTGCGTGGTTTATAATATTGATTTTTTAACAGCATTTTTATCTTGGGGCAGTGCCGAGTTTCGTAGAAACACCTGGTTAAGGCGGGGAGACCAATTAGCGTTGTGTAATGATTTCTCAACGACCGATAAACTGATGCAATTATGTATCCCAGATGCGAACGACGTTGCCTTGTTTAAAACATCACTGTTACGTTCGAATCACGTCGAACATCAATGTTTTTGGATGTTGAGAGGCCTATACGGCGATATCAAAGAATTAGCTAATTTTTTGCATCATTTTATCTCAAATCCAGACGACAGAATTAAACTAATCGATAGAACACTCGTATCGTCTACAATCGAAGATCGATCATCGTGCTGCGATCCCATGAAACCATGGAATAGCGCCATCGAACTGATCGACCAATATTTCAATACGTATCCTTCTTCTAAAATTATGAAATACAAAAGACGTATTATTTGGTCTTCCGTTAAATTTCTCGCCCGATCTGAACATGATTACAAACATTTACACCAGTTTCTCGAAACAATTACTCGAGTTTTCGACGACGATATGTTAAAAAGCTTTAAAAAAGTTGCTCTGCGAAGATTTCAACGCCAATATCACTGGATAGAATTCGATAAAATAAAAATTCACCAATTTTTACTCTGGTGTTTGAACTACGATTATGTGGAAATGAGAAAATTCGTAAAATCCCTTTCGATCGATTTTATGTTTTTGTATGCTTGGGAAGAGCTGAAATGGGATAGGGTTTTTGACGATGAACTTGCTTGCGAGGTGGTTTTCGAGAAGTTTGCTCCGGTTGATAAAATTTTATTGTGGTATTTTGAAAAGCCTGATCTTGTGAAAGAATATAAATTGAAAAAAGTGTTCGGTTATAAAGATAGTAAACCTGCGATGTTTGTAAAATACCGCAATCATGTTGATGAGGTCTTTATTAAGAATGTTTTGCCTTGGTTTTTTGACAATGATCGAGAAGAAATAGATAAATTCAAGGAAATGTTTAAAGATGATAAGATTTCTCAATTGATAGATATTGTGAGATGAATGGATGAATATTTTGTTTTTGGAGAGATTTGCTTGATAGTTCAAGATGGTTGAATGATGAATTCGAAGGTCTCTGCGAAATTTGAAATGTATTCCAGCAGAAGCTAATGATTTCATCAAATATCGTAAAAATATTGTTCATGGCATGAAAATTTGCTAAATTGAACACTCAACAGCTTTAAAAAATTTTCATGAGAATAATTTTCCACGATAAATCATTCAGAATGACGTAAGAATTGGTCAAAAATGTTCAAATTGTGTAATATGAGTATACGTTGTTAAAAGGGAATAAAATTTGGAAAATTTTCAGAAATATGTAAAGAAAATTACTAAAAATGGTTTAAAAATTATGAAAAAATTGTCAATTAAAATGAAATGTAATATTTTTTCATAAAATTGTGCTTAGAAAACGGCTCAAAAAATTACTATACAGAATTTGATATTTTTCGACATTTGTTGATGATGCTTTTTGAGACAAATTAAAAGAAGATTGGTTGAATTTGTATGAGAATTGTTGAAAATGTTGTAAAATTTCATTAAAATATCAATAAGATGTCAATGATCATAATCTTTGAAAATGATATAGGTACCTACCTAGAAACGTGCTTAATATAATTTATAAAATATTACACAAATCAACTATGCGAGTTTTGTTTATCTATTGTGTACCAGTATTTTATATAATTGTTGAATTTCTGTTAAAATGACGTAAAGTGAAACATGAATGTCAATAAAATAACATTGCAGTGTGTGTTATTGTAAAAATAATTTCACGTTCTTACAAAAAATAGTTAAAATCTGTCTAACTAGTTGGTGCCAGTATAAAATCTGGTAATTGTTGAAAGTTTTATACTTGTAATGTGAAAATCGATGTAAAAGTTACACAGAATTGTTTTAAAATGTGTCAAATTATCACTATCGTTGATCCTTGAAAATTACTTAAAATTTGATTGAACACTGCCAATAAATACTCGTATTTGTGAAAGAATGAGATCTGGTGAAAATTACTAGATTTTGGTTACGAATTTTTCACGTTGCTTGTAATTAGTGCGAATTATTCACGGGTTTGAAATATTAATAGGATGATTTGGTTGAAAAAAAATTCATTTTTGTGAAAAAGTTTTGAAAAAAATGGGAAAAGTGATAAAAAAACATTACTAATTGAATTTTTCAAGTTCATAAAGTCGTGATATTTGAAATTTTCTTGAAATTTTTCAAGTCCAAAAAGTCATTCAAATTCTGGAAAATTTTCCAAGTCCAAAAAAATCAGACGAAATATCTAAAAGTCAGAGTAACAGATTTTCGTGGGCGAATTTCGTAATGAAATATTTTTGAAAAATTTTCGAAATCCAATCTCAAGCACAAAAAGTTAGTAGAAATCTGAAAATTTCTCCAAATTCAAAAAAGTCCGACAAAATGACTGAAAGTCAACCTTGGGTAAAAAACTGACCGACAAAATGTCTGATTTAAACTTTCTAGAAATTTTTCATATCCATAAAATTGAAATTTTTCAAGTTCAAAAGTTATAATTTTTGTTATAATTTTCTAAGATCAAAAAACTTTAACAAAATGTCCGAAAATTGGCGTAATATCTGAAATTTTCTAGATCCAAGACGTCTGCCTGACAAAATATCAGAAACCCTGATTCCTGAAATTTTCCCAATTCAAAAAGTCTCAATTATTTGTTTGACAAAATGTTTGAAAGTCAGCATTATTTCTGAAATTTTCAAAGTCCAAAAAAGTCAGATAAAATGTCTAGA
Organism: Pseudococcus longispinus; assembly: GCA_900064475.1. NCBI lineage: Eukaryota > Metazoa > Arthropoda > Insecta > Hemiptera > Pseudococcidae > Pseudococcus > Pseudococcus longispinus. The sequence continues at coordinate 1,198 of FIZU01023836.1, read as the reverse complement.
ACTTTGTCTGACAAAATGACTAAAAGTCAGCAAGTTCAAAAAAGTCTCGTGTTTGATAAAAAGCTATCTGACAAAATGACTGATTTGAATTTTTTTGAAGTTCAAAAAGGCTTTTAAATATTTTTTAAGTTCAAAAAAGTCTGAATGTCTGAATGTCAATTTTTCAATTTGAAAAAAATTTAAATTGTTTGTTTGACAAAACGTCTAGAAGTCATCGTCAATGGAATTGGACAATTTGAATGGGTAAATAAAATCGGTGATTAAAATGGACAAAATTTTAGGATTGACCCCCGCATCCATGTCATGAAACTTTTCAAGTCCATAAAATTGAAATTTTCCAAGTCCAAAAATTAATTTGAGTTCTCAAAAAATTTTTTAAGTCCAAAAAAATCTGAAAAAATGTCTGAAAGTCAGCGTAATATCTGAAACTTTCCAAATCCAAGAAGTCTGCCTGACAAAATATCGGAAAGTTACCCTGATTTCTAAAATTTTCCTAGTTCAAAAAGTCTAAATTGTTTGTCCGACAAAATTTCTAAAATTCAGCGTTATCTTTGAAATTTTCCAATATCAAAAAGTCAGTGGAAATCTGAAAATTTTTCCAAGTCCAAAAAAGTTTGACATAGTGTCTAAAAGTCATCGTTGGAGAATTTTGTGAAAGAAACTCGACAGGTTTTTCGAGGAATTACTCATAGTAAAGTATATGGGATTTTCGAAATATCTAGTGGAAGGTGGTCTCAAAGGTCTAAAAATCTCTCATATCGGCCTGAATGTGTCCAAAATGCGGGTTCTCGTTCTAAATTTCTGTATTCTGCAATTGTCAACCGAATTTTTTCAAACTTGCGGGGATGTTCGGCCACACTACGGGTCATTTGTGAAAATTTTTTCAATTTTTTTCAAATCTACCTTCGTACTGAAATCGGAGTTTTCAGATTTCAAAACATGATATCGACATTCGACATGTTCTTTGATAGGTACAAATGGTTGAAGACTTTCAAAAATGCAAAAAAAAAATTCCAGAATTTATCGCATTTAAAACGGTTATTTTTGGTCGAAATTTTTTATTAAATTTGCTCATTTTTTCCACTTTTCTTTTAAACTACCCGAATGACGCCATTTTAGGAACTCACGACCCTAGTGTTGCCGATACTTTTTCGATACATCGAAATATCGATATATCGAACCTAAAATATCGATATTT
>FIZU01023820.1:0-10753 GCA_900064475.1 Pseudococcus longispinus | reverse complement strand
TATTCACAAATGTAAATCAGCTCGCATTCAAATATGAATCAACATAGAGCAACGCGCTTTTAGTATGTTACACAGAACTCAATGAAGTACCTACTGTATAAATTTCATCGAATTCGTACGGTTAGTTTGGGAGAAATATGGCGTCAAACTCGAATTATACGATTTTTGTTTTGCAATTACCCCACTACACCTTACAAGATTTATTTGAGATCTTGGAAATAAAAGGAAAGGAACCCTCACACACCATTAAATTGGTAGGTATATTAATGAAGTCTAGCTCGAAAGAATTGAAATAATTATACCTGCCTTTTCATAAGCAGTGTACTGACATTAAAACATATGAAGTGTATTAAACAGAAAACAAACAATCATAACTATAAAGCTGAAACCAATCATATTGCCTCCACTTTCGTTAGGTTTTTGAGGGAAACTGCCACAGAAGTCTTCTTCACATATTTCTTCTCTAAGATTCATCTTTATCAAGGTGAAAAAAATAAAAAGAGGGCATTTTTCATCGTGGTAAAGCTTGCAAGCATCAAACTTAACGATGTCGTGATTATGATACAATTCTACCATCTTTTCGTTATTATTACAACTGAAAAGAAAACATAGGTAAAGGAAAAAATGATATTTTACAATAAATTTAGATGACCCAAGTTGAAAAATAATATTGGAATTCACAGTCATACTTGTATAGAATCGCATGCACAGATCCATCGATTGGACTCAAAAAAGAAGACCTCCATTTTCTTTTGGTTTTTTGAAAATGATAATTATCGTATTTTGGGGCTTCTTCGTCCCGATACAATCCCATCTTCGTAATCATTCCCATTAGGTTTTCTTCGTCAGCAAAGTAGATGTTTACCCTTTTTCCACTCCATGTGCTGACAGTAGCAGCACCTTGTTTTTCCTCCCACTTGCCGGAGGAAGCTATGCTGTAAGTGAGATATTTAGAATTATAGATAAAGTACTCTTTTCTTCTACAGTGTGGTCCATTCGAAAGGTCGATGGTTTTGAAATTAAAAAAATCACTGAATGCAAAAATCTTGAAAATAAAATCCTGTAGCAAAAATTAATAGCTCTCAAGAGAAAGAGAATTTCAATCTGTCCAATTTTCATCCCTTGCATTTTTTTGCACCACCCTTGGTTTGGTTAGAAAATTCCTGTTTATGGGAAATTTACGAAGTCGATGATTTCAACAACTTTGACCTCAAAAATCTCGAAAACTAAGCTCTCTAGAAAAAAACTATTGACTCGTGGGCGTGGAAAGAAAAAAATGCCATTATTTTTTATAGCGCCCTTAGTTTGGCCAGAAAATCAATGTTCATGGGAAACGTACAAAGTGGATGGTTTTGAAAATGAAAAAAAAATAGCATCGACTTCGTAAATTTCACGTTAATACAGATTTTCTGACCAAACTAAGGGTGCTACGAAAAAAATGCAAGTGGTGAAAATTGTGGAGCTTAAAATTTTCTTTCTCTTATTGGATCTTGGTTTTTTATAGAGGGCTTCAGTAGTTTTCGAGTATTTTGAAAATAAAAGCTGTTTCATTGAATTTATCAATTTCGTAAATTTCACAAAAACACCGATTTTCTGGCCAACTTAAGGGTGCTACGAAAAAAATGCAAGGGATGAAAATTGCAGAGCTTAAAATTTTCTTCTTCCGATGAGCTATTAAATTTTTTTCAGTAGGCTTGGATTTCGAGATTTTTGCAGTCAATGCGGACTTAGTTCTCAAAATGTTTGCAATCAAATGTTTTAGTTTCCGAAATTATTGATTTCGTAAACCCCATAAACATGGGGTTTATGGCCAAAATAAGGATGCTACGAAAAAAATGTAAGAACTTAAAATCTTCTTTCTTCCTTTAGCCATTATTTCAACATAGGGTCACGGGATTCCTTGACTATGACTTTTAGATATTTTGTCAGACTTTTTTGGACTTGGAAAAATTTTCGTATTTCCATAGACTTTTTGGACACAGAAAATGATCAGATATAATGCCGACTTTTAGACATTTTGCCAGACAAATAATTTAGACTTTTTGAAGTTGAAAAATTTTATAAATCAGGAAAACTTTCCGACATTTTGTAAGGCAGACTTTTTGGTTTTGGAAAATTTCAGAGATCGCCCTTACTTTCAGACATTTTGGTGAGACTTTTTAGGCTTGAAAAATTTTCAAGATCTCAAATGAATTTTTGGTATGGAAAATTTCAACTTTATGGACTCACAAATTTTGAGACAGTTCAAATGAGACATTTTGTCTGACAGCTTTTTACCCAAGGCTGACTTTTAAACACTTTTCGACTTTTTTTGAATTTGGAAATATTTTCAGATTTCTACTCTCTTTTTTACTTGTAATTAGATTTCTCAAATTTTTCAAAAAAATTCAATTACGAAATTTACTTACGAAAATCCGTTACGATGACTATTATATATTTCGTCTGACTTTTTTGAACTTGGAAAATTTTTCAGGATTTAAACGACTTTGTGGACTTTGAACATTTCAAGAAAATTTCTAATATCACGACTTTATGGACTTGAAAAATTCGATGAGCAAGAGCATCCCATGTTTTATAGTTTCGTGGGTAGTATGGAAAGGGACTTTTATTTTGAAATACTGCGCCAGGAGGTTTTTTGGAAATTGAAAAAAATAACATTCCTCTTCTCTTTTTGTTGGGAATCCGTTGTATTTGCATTTATTGTCAATTTGAGGTGCATTGATCCGATTTTTTTTCTAGGGACGTTAATTTTCGAGATTTTTACAATTTTTTTTTATTCATTTTCAAACCCATCAATTTTGTAAATGGGTCATTTGAATTTAATAAGTATTTCTTCATCCCATACAAATATGTAGATATTATCTACACTTACTTAAGTTTAGCAATCATGTCTTTCACTAATGCACATCCCATTTTTTCACTCAATTTATTACCGTATCCGTACTCGTAATAGTGCTTCAGGTCTTGCCAATATTCCATTATCTAAAACAGAATAATAAAATTTTCATTACGAATTAAAAGTATTCCATTCTCATGCTATCTTAATCATGCAACCAGGTAGATTAGATTTTGAAACAGTGCCCCTTCAAATAGTGTAGTCTACAAAACTTCTTCCATTAGCGTTGTATAGGTTGCCATTATATCAAATTTAAGGCAAAGTACTCAAATACAAACACCTGGCATGGGTTTAAATTCTATATACTCGTACTTTTAAATGAGCTGGTGAAAAAGCTGCACAAAATGGCGATTTATTCAAAGTTGAAACGATATTCCAAAAAACGCACGATTCGTACATGGTTATGATGGTTTCTGAAATTCGAGTGAAAAAGATGACGAATCAGCCTTCGAAGTGCCTATTTCACTATTGAAAACTTTCAATAGTACTTACCTATTGGTAACCCCTGAGTAAATCCTAATTTGTAACTGACTTCTAGACGCATAGCTTCGACAATAGGCGATTTAATGAAATCATCGGCTTCTTCATTATTGGCTGTCCAGTTTGCACATTTGTTTTTCATCTAGATAATACTTTCAATCAAATCGAGAAGATTTGACCGAGATGAAAGTCAAAATATATATGCACTATACTTTTACCTTCAACAATGAATTATTTTCTGTAATAATATCATCCACCTGTGAATCGTTTAAAAACGAATTTGCGAACTTGATCGCACTATCCTTAGCTTCTTTTGCTTCACTTGTCTGAATCTGATGATACACAATAATTTTTTAATGTTCAGTTCATCGAGTGGTAGTGTAGTAGCATACATCAGCGAATTTTTACTTCGATAATATTTTTTGAGAAGCTGAAAGATGGAGAGAATTCCATGATTTGTTTTAAATGTGTGGCGAACAAGTCATGGGCACTGAGAGCTTTCGCAGCCAAGTTTACATTGTGTTCTTTACGTAGGGTGAATTCTGCAGAATTAGAATGTAGGTTTTGGTAATCTTCCCAACATAATGCGCAACCTTCAAAAAACAAGGCGTTTAGATAGGTAATTACAATGATTGAAAATTAGATGGAGTGACGGGTGAATAGGCTTTGACTGTTTTAAAACTGTGTCTGAATGTTCGTAGGTAGCTAGGTACCTACCTACACCTTTCATTTTGAAGGTGAGCAAAAATCTTCATTATAAAAAATTACTTAATTTTTGAGCTATCAGTTATCACTTATTCTCATGATTAAAAATAAGCTTGATACAATTTTTTTTTGAAAGGAAATCCACTCTTCAAACGTTTACAGATAGGTACCTAATATATTTTTCCATTTCTTTTTTTGGTGGTGGTTATATTCAAATTTTATGAAAAGGCAATCATTTGTACCGGAGATTTTGATCTGTATAGTGAGTTAATAATGCATTTTTTCAACTTACGTTTTTCATTTTCATTTTGTTCAATATCCCTTTTAACGTTCCACAGGTTTTCACTTCTTTTGATTTGCTGATCTGAAAAACTTTTCATTCCATGTTTCAGCAAACCCCAAACGTAGATCGGTTTGCAGTGATTTTCTTCTACTCAATCGAATAACTCTATTTTAATGCACAAATATTCTAATATTCTATTTTAAGAATTAATTAATCAGATTGCCTTACTTAGTTCTACACCTTGCCATACATTGGAAGGAGAAGTCCACGTGGAAAATAATTTATAAGGGTTTCCATCTCTATCGTAACAATAATCTAGATCAGCGCTATTGACGTATAAAATCAGTGCAGAAAATACACTCAATTGAAATATTCTCGTCATTATTTTAAACCAAACGATCGAACTTTAACATTAAAAATCTGGGCCTTTATACGCGGTTATTGCTATTTTTGAAAATAAAACGAATACTACTGCATACTTTCTATGCACAATGTATAAACTGCAGATAAATTCGCTCGAGATGAAACGTAATGAACGCGTAATGCATAATTATAAACACGAGTAAAAATACGACAAGGAGAAATGAGAGTGAAAAGAGACGGAGGATAATGCACGTGTATGTAACATTTCTTCAAAAATAACGTTATTTTTGACGTACGAGTACTTACAAAAATTGTAATTCGCTTGAATGTATTCGCCATTTTTGTTTAGTTCAGTATGATTATGTGAATGATTCTGAGAACATGTTAGTTTTTATAAATTTTACGTTTACGTTAATAAAACTGATTTTGTTCTTATACGAGTATGTGTTTAAAAATCAAAAGTTGAATTGAAATTTTTCGAAGCATTAGATCATTAAAAAAAACCATTAACCTATATTTTGATCAAATAGAGATATTAAAAGGTGTGCAAATAATGGATTTTGGAAAGCGCTCTATAAGATATTTAAATGTGAAACAGTTTTTGCATCTTTATTTTTCGTCACATTTTTAGATGGAAATTAGCCAAAAATTCGGTTTTTAATGCTCTGCAACTTTCGATCAAACCGTATCATTTTTCAAAGAATTATGAGTACTCGGTTTGAAATACATTTTCATTAGGTATAATCATTATTTTTCTTCATCGTCAAATTATAAAAATTTCAATTTTTTTTTATTGAAAATTGAAAATTTTTCATACCTATTGACCATTAGAAAAATTTTTACGCCAGTGAGTAATTTTTTTAATTTTTTCACTTTCACGAAAACGTATACCTACCTACCTAGGTATTTCTCTGTTCAACAACCAAAAAATTTTCCTATTGGAAACAGATTTCATTACTCAAACATCAGTTTTATTCCATTCACAACATTTTTTAAATGATATTGTCAGTGAAAATTTTTGAATTTTTCCAAATAAGAAATTTTCAAAATAAATAAATGATTTATTTGAGATCATTGAAAGAAAAAAAGAAACTGCCAGTTACAAACAGTAGTACACAGTTCGAAAAAAAATTCTAATTTTTATTCATAGGTACCTACCTCATAAGTTATAAAGTAAACCAATTAAACAGAAAACAAACAATCATAACTATGAAGCTATAACTGACCATATTGTTTCCACTTGCAGAAGATTTTTTGGGAAAACTACCACAGTATTCTTGATCACACGTATCTTCTTTAAGATTCTTTTTTACTTCGGTGAAAAAAGTCTTGAGAGGGCATTTTCCATTTTGATAACTTTTGCAAGCATCAAACTTAACGACATCGTGATTATGATAAAATTCTACCATCTTTTCATTATTATTACAACTGAAACAAAAACAGAAATAATAGAAATTTTGATGGTCATCAATCCATCGGTCAAACGATAAGTATTATTTCAATTTAGAGTCATACTTGTATAGAACTGCGTGGACAGATCCATCCATTGGACTTAACAAAGAAGACCTCCATTTTCTATTGGTTTTTTGTAAATGATAATTATCGTGTCTAGGTGCTTCTTCATCGCGATACAATCCCATCTTTGTAATCATTCCCATTAGGGTTTCTTCGTCAGCAAAGTACATGTTTACTCTTTTTCCAGTCCATGTACTTAAAGTAGCAGAACCTTGTTTTTCCTCCCACTTGCCGGAGGAAGCTACGCTGTTAGTGAAACCAACAAGATTAGGTATTTTTTTCAAGCTCTTCAACACTGCCATCTTAGATTCTTTCTTGGTCGCATACAAATATTATCCTCACTTACGAAATTTTTTCGATCATGTCCTTGACCAGTGAACAACCCATTTTCTCACTCAATTTATTACCATATCCAAACTCGTAATAGTGTTCCAAGTCTTTCCAATATTCCATTATCTGAAATAGAATAATAAAATTTTCATTATAGATTAATAAGTATTCGATTCTCCTGCTATCTAAATCATGCAAGCTCAACCACATTAAAACGGGTAGATTAGATTTTGAAACACTGCCCCTTCAAATAGTGCAGTCTACAAAACTTCTTTCATTGGTATTGTATTGGTTGCCATTATATCAGATGTGAAGCAATTATTCAGATATGAACACCTGGTATGGGTTCGAATTTCAAATACTCGTACTTTCAAATTAGCTGGTGAAAAAGCTGCGCAAAATGGCGGTTTATTCAAAGTTATAAGGATATTCCAAAAAACACACGATTCGTACATGGTTATGATGGTTTCTGGAATTCAATTCAAGTATGAGAAGATCAGTATTCAATAAGTTCGTGTATATTCCAGTTTAAAACTATATAGCCTAGCTTACATCTACTTACCCATTGGTAACCCATAAGTGAATCCCAACCTGTAACTGACTTCTAGACGCATAGATTCGGCAATTGGCGATGAAATGAAATCATTGGCTTCTTTATTATTGACTTTCCAGTTGGCACATCTGTTTTTCGTCTGGATAATTTCAATCAAGTAAAAAAAATTTTCTAAGATGTAAGTCAAAATATGTAGGTAGGTACCTATCTACTTTACCTTCAACAATTCCTTATTATCTGTTATATCATCATCATTTGAATTCCTTAAAAAGGATTTAGCAAACCTTATTGCACTTTTTTTAGATTCTTGGGCATCGCTTGTCTGAATCTGATAACACAAATAATAATTTTTTAATGTTCAGTTCATCAAATGGTAGGCTTAGCGTTACGCATGCACGTCAGTGAATTTTTACTTCGATATCTCGTTTTGAGAAACTGAAGAATGGAGAGGATTCCATGAGGTGTCTTAAATGTGAGCCGAATAAGCTGTGGGCACTGAGAACTTGTTCAGCCAAGTTTACATTTTGTTCTTTACGCAGGGTGAATTCTGCAGAACTAGAATGTAGGTTTTGGTAATCCTCCCAACATAATGCACAACCTTTAAGAAACAACGAAATCAAGTAGTGATTGCAAATTAGATGTTTGGAGTTTCTGGTGAAATGGCTACTCATTGGTAAAATTTGAATAGGTGATACCAAGTACCATAAATAAGAAAAAGAGAAGGCTCGTTGAAAAAATTGGCCATTTTAAAAATTATTGAGACAGAATGTCCTTTTGCAAACATACAGAGTGTTTCATACGTAATGACCCACCATCTGCTGTGTAAGTAGGCAACTCATTCTGAGCACAAGTAGATACGTTTGACTATTCTTGGAATTGAAGGAAGAAAGTTATGCTCATTCAAAAAAAATTTCGATTTTGTTTATCATTTTTGATTTGCCATGAATCATGACATTCAAAGGTGGTTCCGGTTTGCGCCATTGCAAGAAGCATTCACTCTAGTTTTGAAATGATCAAAAAATCACAAAAAAAATTTCGTTCGTTTTCAGTTTTAGTAAAATTTAAAAAAAAATGATCTAGCTACTATTATTATTAACATTAGGTAGTGTAAAAAAAACTAGTTCTTTCCAAATGGTGCAATAATGAACTGATGAACATGATTGAAATTTGAAAAAAATTTTGAATGAACATAATTTTGCCCCTACAATTCCAAACATAGTCAAACGTGACCACTTAAATTTGTAGAAAAAATTGGATGTAGTTTGTTTAAATTTAAAATGCTGGTTTACTTTTTTAATTTTGAAGTAAAAGACGTAAAAAATCATCAAGGCAAAATTTATTCAATTTTCAAACTGCATAATATTCGTTTCCATGGCAATTATTAAAGAAAATATTTGAAGGAATTTCAATCCCTTTAACTCCGAAGTTGGGAAAAAATCGTCATGTCAAAAATTAGTTCAATTTTCGAGGTGCTATTCATCCTCATTATTAAAAAATATTTTTCATTAAAATTTGTTTGAAAATAAATTTTCTCTGTTAAAAAATAGACAATATTTATATTTATTCAACTTTTTTTTAGTGATAGATGGGTTATATCCAAATGGGGGTAGGTAACCACACACCAGACACTCCTTAGATTTGGATCTGTGGTGAATTAATGGTGCAGAAAAATGATGCACTTTTTCAACTTACGTTTTTCTTTTTCGTTTTTTTCAATGTCTAATTTAACTTTCCAAAGATTTTCACTGCTTTTGATCTGCTGATCTGTGAAACTTCTTATTCCATGTTTCAACAAACCCCAAACGTAGATCGGTTTGCAGCCATATTCGTCTACTCAATCGAACACAATTTTATTTTAACGAATAAAATATTTCATTTTAAAAATTAATGAATAGAGTTGCCTTACTCCATTCCACACGTAGCCATATTTTGGAAGGGGGTGTCCACGTGGAAAATAATTTATAAGGGGTTCCATCTTTATCGTAACAATAATCAAGATCATCGCATTTGACATATAAGACCATTAAAGAAAATAGACTTAGTTGAAATATTCTCGATATCATTTTAAACCAAACAATAAACAATCGAATCCTAAAACATCAAAAATGTAAATTTTCATACAAACTTATATTTTTATTTGAATAGTCAATGGTGTTTTCGTTAATAAAAGTGAATTTGTTCTTACCTTTAAAAATCAAAAGTGAAACTGAAACTTTCCGAAGAAGCGACTGACAAGCACCCACCAACATAAGTTACACAATTGTGTAAAATTGATCACAATAAACCAACTTGCGCTGATTAAGATATTAAAACGTGTGCTAATAACTCTTATCTCAATTTTTTATTTTTTTAGTGGTATGTACTTGAGTAACTAACAGCTAGGTATAGAAAAAATTACACGTATTGTACGATTTTTGGTAAGATGATTCGTTGACGTAGGTACACGCTAATAAGGTGAATCATCATGTGATTATGCCTGTAAACATTGAAACAAGTCGAAGGTCTCCCATTTCGGTAGATTTTATTTAGAATTCGATGAAATTTGGATATGATGTAGAGAATAGTGCCATTGAAATCATTCAAAAGCCCTTTTTTTTTAGTTTTTTGAACTTGATGAAAGATATTACAATTCAAAAATTTTGAGTTGTATAACCATGTTCCGAATGTTGAATGTATGTATTTGAAGCATGCGTACCTAATGGTGTGGATTATCTTGTTGCTTAATTTTTCACTTTGGTTGGTATCTTGAGTCATCAAACAGGCATTGAACAAAATAACATGTCTTGATAGCAGAGATGGGCAAGATCAGATCACGAAAAAATCGGTGAGATAAGATGAAGATCAGACCAAAAAAATATATATCAGATAAGATCAAGATCAGATCAAGGAAATCTTCAGATCGCGATCTTTTTCAAAAAAGATCAATTTTCAAATTCACCAAATTAAAGCATATTATATTTCTATTATGATTATGATGTTCTACAATGGCAATGAATTTCTAATGCACTTTTCAAGTGAAAAATTCATTGGGAATCCCTGAATTCAGTATTCAGTGGTACCATTATAACATGAATAATTGAAGAAACATCCTTCAATTTTGATCTTTTTCGCGATCTTTTCTTTAAAAAAATATCAGATCATAAACTTTTGAACAAGATCATCTGATCTTTATCCGATTTTTTTTAGATCGGTATTTTTTTTCGCGATCTGCCCATTTCTGCTTGATAGGCAATTAGTGAACTGTATATTTAATTCCCATTGGGGAATGTATGTCAGTTCATTTAATTCTTATTGGAATGTATGAGGGATATCTAGCTCACCATCACTTCCGAGATGTTTACTCGACGAGTGATCCGATCAGACTGACTCCAACGAGGCCGCTCGAGGTTAACCAGGTTAGGTGGAAGGGGCGAGTCTCACTCGAGCAGAGCCGAACTGAACCGAGCTGCGCCGAGGCTGTAACCATGCCAACGGCCGGCAGGTGTTCCAAATTCGAGTCGGGCGGTATCAAAGGGGCAATAAAACTGGTCTGAAAATCACTCGCGCAGAAGAATAGATTCAATAAGTTACAGTGATGGGCAGATCGCGAACTTTTAGGTCAGATAAGATAAAGATCAGATAAAAAAAA
>FIZU01023811.1:0-10289 GCA_900064475.1 Pseudococcus longispinus | reverse complement strand
CATTTTGTCAGACTTTTTTGGATTTAAAAAAGATAAGACATATCCATGTACCAATATGTCCGCTGGAAGAGTGGATCTATCTTCTTTCTAAGTTCAATTATCTCTAAAAATTTCTTCAAGTGCAAAAAAGTCTGACATTTTTCCTAAAAATGGTTGAGTTGTCCATTTTTTTTGTCCATTTGTTCTCGTGATTGTTTCAAGTCTTAGATTAGGTTATTATGTGAACACAGGAGTAATTTTGTTTATCCTACCGAACTTTCTAGTTAGAGAAATTCGTGATTTTTCGCTTCTTTCAAAATATTTCAAAATCCAACACTTCTATTAAATGCTCAAAAATTGAATTTTTTTTTGTTTTTTGAACATGAATTTTCAAAAAAAATTGTCCTCGTTTCGTTCAAACAATAATTTTTTCTTACTAGTTGTCTACTAGTAAAAAAACAAAAAGTACAAATTTTTTAATTTCAAAAATCCAAAATTCCTCTTTCCTTCATCACTATTAAAAAATTTACATTTATATTCTTTTGTTTTATCAATATTCAATTTTAAAAAAGCATTTTGAGTTATGGCGTTTCAGCTTCTTGAAATTTTCTTCGTTTTCGGTTTCAACATTGAAATATTTCACCTTGCTTCAGATTTTCGAAATCTCTGAATTCAGTTCTTGGGTTATTTTGGCCCCAACCGAAAATACCCCTCACTGAGGGGAGGGATGGATTCAAAATTCAAAATTTTTTGACGTCATCAAGTGAGGAATCAATATGCAAGTTTTTGGACCTCTTCAGTCCGTTTCTGACGTCATCTCACCAAAAAAAATAAAGGAATGGGGTTTAATTCAAAATTTTGGAAAATTTTTATTTGGATGTCATCGAGTAAGTATTCTTTTTGACCTCTAGAATGTATTTCGATAAAGTAATTTTTGACTTGAAGTCCAAGCCGCCTAGGAAAGATGGAGGGAGGGGACCAAAAATCAAAATTTTTCGAGGTTATCGAGTGAGGTATTAATGTTTGTGTTTTTTGACCTCTCGAGTTTATAGGTGTTGTAATTTCACTAAAAAAAAGTCGAAGGGGGCTGTATGAGATGGGTGATGCTTGGATCGAAATTTCAGAAAATTTCCAATTAGTTATGAAGGTGTAAGTTTTTCACTTTATGGAAAATTCGAAATTGAAATTTCACGGGGGAGGGAGGGAGGGAGGGGGGGGGGTTGATCACGTTCAAAGTTGATACAGTACAAAATTTCTCTCCTGACGTACGAAAATATTGGAATTTTGCTACTTCGATTTCATTAGACACCCTGTTTTTCGATTTCATGCATTTTGGAAGATTCTTTTGAAAATCATGTAATTTTTTTCTAAGTTTTCCTTGCTTAAAGTTCTTTTTTTTTTAGATTTTCTGGTCTTCTTCATCAGTTTTACTAAATTTTTATCCCCTGGGTAGAATTCCATTTGCCTTTACTGAAAAAATCCTAGATACAGGCCTATTGTAGGTTGTTATTGGATTCTGAATTATATTGTTGTCAATATGGCTTTAAACTGGTTATCATTTTCTATCACCATTCAAGGCCAATGAAGCTTATTTCATGGAAATCGCTACAGCTTCCATTCAGTATGAGTTAAAACGTTGGGCTGGGGGTTGAACATGAGAGATTTGACGAAGATGCGAAATTTTTGACAAAATAAAATTTCATACATATAGGTACATCGATACCTACGTAAAAGAGATCCAGAGATTCGGCTGAGGTGCGCGGAGGAGCGAGCTTCGAACATAGAATCTCCATCATTTATGAATAGAAAATAGCTGTCATGTACGGCATCTCTGTGCGTTGTGTAGGTACATTACGTAACACACATGTATATCGATATACGTGTAATATACGGCATTGTTAATGCATATGCTATTTAATGTGATCCGCCGGTTGCCACGAAAGCTAGAGAAAAAAAGTCGAAAGCCAATAACGCGAGGGTTTTTTTTTTTATTTATTCAACGTTGTTTTTTTTTGCCATTGCGTGAACCAATTTTTATCCGCAATGATGAAAGCTTCTGGCGAATAAAACAAGTTATGAATATTTTATTAGGCAAATAATGTAAGCTTTTTTCGAATAACGCGCTTTTTCGCCCCTTCAGCGCCCTTCCCAGTTTAACTTGTGAACGTAGTCGTCGCCGGGACAAACCTGGCTTTCCGGCTTGTCGAGATAAACGCCATTAAAGAAATTTCACGTTGGGTTGACAAACAACTTCACATGTGTAGATTCGAGTTTCGCGATAAGTACCACGTTGCATCGGACTCAACTATTTGTTTACTTTTTCAATTTGGAGGCTGGCTCGAGCACCAACTATTGTATCATTTCTACGGTTAGCTTTTGATATCTCGCTCGCCAACTCTCATCTTGTAATCGAAGTGAAAATATAATAAAAATGTTTACCAGTTATCGCGAAAAGTCCATCTTATAATACCTCCGTTGTTTCCGGCTCCGCAACCCTTTAATACCTCTACATTGATTATATCATACCGAGCACCGTTTAGTCGTTCCAAACACATCCAAAATAGGTCGGATTATAAATGCCTGCAAAAAGTTTACATACTGCGCCGCAACTTCCTCGTACCCGGAGCGGCGGTTCTGACGATGTTTTAATTTTCCAGCGGTATTTTTATACAAATATCAATACAGGGTGAGCCCAGCCCGCGTATAAATAACGTTGAATTTACATTCGCCCGTACAGCCTCGTCGAGCGATTTATCGTCTCGATTAGCTTCGCGTCTACCCTTTCGCCGCTCGCTTTCCAATTCGGCCACGTTTGGTTAGAAATACGAGTAGTATTAGTTACCAAAGTGAGCGAAATTTACGAATGTGCAAGGTTTGCTATGAAATATCGAACTGGCCATCGAACGCGTCGCATGATTTGCTATCTAGAGATCCCGTCAACTTGAAAATTGCGCCATTTATGCACCTGAATGGAAAATTACGCACTAAAAGCTCCGAGTTGAGTATACTTGAATTATACGTAATGGATTTCTAATTAAAAGGGTGATAACTTGGACGAAATCCAAGTTTTTCGCATTATAGCGGTGGAAACTTTATTGTTGTTGGTGAGAAAGGGTGTAATGATGAAATTTATTAAGTTTGGTTTCAACATAAACTTGAACGTCGTAATGTTGAACAAAAATAGTCACAACCTTGTAAACATGATAGAAGGAAGTGGCGGAGTGATTTTGCAAAATGTTTTGTAACATTGCAGAAGTGTTGAATCAATGTTTTCACAACATTTTAGCATATTGCAACGATTTTCTGGTAATAGTTTTTCAATGTTGCAGAAATGTTGCAAAAATGTTGAGGCAACATTTCTGCAATGTTGTAGTAATGTTGATTTGTAGTAGTGACAAGGTTGAAAGTAATGTTGAGCCAAAATTTTTGAAATGTTGTCGTAATGTTGAATTGAAATCGCGACAACATTGACGCAAAGTTGATGCAACATTTTTTCAATCTTGTTGCAGTAGTGTTGGGTTGAAAAAGTGCCAAAGTTGTTAGCAATGTTGAAGTAATGTTGTAAAAATGTTTACTCATGTTTGATGCAACATTTCAACAATGTTTTAGCCATGTTGACATGTTGTTGTTAGATGTTAACAATGCTATACGTCATGTTGAGGTAACATTTTACACCTTTGTGTCGATGTTGCAGCGATGTTGTCAATGTTGAAGCATTGTTTTCACAATTTTTAAGCAATATTAAAACTATTTTCAGGTAAAATTTTTACAATGTTGCAGAAATATTGACCCAATGTTGAGGCAACATTTCTACAAAGTTGTGCTAATGTTGAATCTGAAGTAGTGGCAATATTGAGAGTAATATTGTGCCGAAATTTTTGCAATGTTGTCGTAATGTTGAATTGAAATCGCGACAACATTGACGCAAAGTTGATGCAACATTTTTTCAATCTTGTTCCAGTAGTGTTGAGTTGAAGAAGTGCCAAAGTTGTTAGCAATGTTGAAGTAATGTTGTAAAAATGTTTACTCGTGGTTGATGCAACATTGCAACAATATTTTAGCAATGTTGACATGTTGTTGTTAGGTGGTAACAACGTTATACGTCATGCTGAGGCAACATTTTACACCTGTGTGCCAATGTTGAGGCATTGTTTTCACAATTTTTAAGCAATATTGAAACACTAATCTGGCAAAAATTTTACAATGTTGCAGAAATGTTGAACCAATGTTGAGGCAAAATTTTTGTAATGTTGAACAGAAGTAGTGGCAATATCGAAAGTAGTGTTGAGCCAAAATTTTTTTGATGTTATGACAACGTTGAATGGAAATAGTGTCAACATTGACTCAACGTTGATGCAACATTTTTTCAGTTTTGTTGCACTAATGTTGAGTTGAAAGTGCGAAAAAGTTGTCAACAGTGTTGAAGTAATGTTGCAAAAATGTTTTTTCGAGGTTCATGCAACATTTCAACAATGTTTTAGCGATGTTGATGTGTTGTTTTTCGGTAGTATACAATGTTGCAGCAATGTTGTGGAAACATTTCTCAAGATATTGCAATTTTTGTTGATAAATGCATAAAATTATGGCATATTTTGATAAATTTTCGCAGCAGGCATTTATAATTGATCTGATTTTGACCTTTGATCGTTGAATGTTTGAAATTTTTATTCAAAAAAGTCTTCAAATTTCAAAATTCTTAAAATCATACCAAAGTTGTTTTAAATCTTGTAGAAATGATTCTAAACATGCAGAAAATTTATAGAGGTGGATATAATTGTGCATGGTTTTATAAAATTGTGTTGAAATATCTTTAAAATTGTTTGAAGAAGCACAGAAATTATTGAAATTATTCGAAAATATGCTTAGAATGTTTTAAAAATAGTTGAAATCGTATCGAAATTGTTATTTGTGTTTTAAAAACAGATTCAAATTATTTTATTTCGAAAATATGTTTAAAATGTCATGAAAGTGGTTGAAATATTGTTGAAGTTGTTTGAAAATGCAGAAAAATTCTCAAAATTATCCAAGAAATCGTTCAAAAGCTGGATAGAATTGTAAAAACTTTCGAAAAACGGTTTAAATTGTTTTCTGTAGGCACAAAAATCCTCAAAATTGTCCTAAAAATCGTTCAAAAAATGGAAAAAATTGTATTAAAACTGTTGAAATTGCTTAAAATATGTTCAAAATTTGGTAAAAATTTATTGAAATATTGAAAAATTACGTTTTTTACGTTGTTTTCAGGTAATTTTCATTGTAATTAAATAATTTTCTTGTACTTTAAGGACGTTTTGAGGAATTTTTGCAAAAATTTACATACTTTTGATGAAATGTTATCGATTTTTACGTTATTTGTACAAGGTTTTCTTTGAAATTCCAAGTTTTTTTTTTGCATTTCACACAATTTTTACTTATTTTTCAAAAATTGTTGGAATATTTTAATCAAATTTTATCAATTTTTTTTGTTAATTTCTGAGTGCTTTTTAACAATTTTTATAACAATTTCAACTTTTTTTCAATTTGAAAAATTTTTACGAAATTTTAAGCAACTTTTGCGCTACTTTGAACGACCTCATTTCAATTCCATCAATTTTTAATTTATTTCAACCAAATTTTTGAGAAGACTTGAGGAAATTTTCTTGTAATTTGAAAAAATTTCATTACATTTTTAAAAAAATTTGCAATGTTCTGAGAAATTTAAGTATTTTTCAACTATTATTTATGGAAATTTCAACTTTTTCTATACAAGGAACAATTCAATTGTTATTTTCATCGAAGTCTGAAATGAATTTTTCCGCTTCTTTTCATAATTTTGTTAGATTTTTATAAAAGTTAACAATTACTCTGAAATTTCAAACTGTTTGTATTTTCAAAATTTTGGAAAGTAACTTATTTTTAACTTTCTCGAGAGTGTAGTCAAGTCGATAATTTGAGTTTTGTTAAAATTATTTGAAGATTTTGGAGAAGGTTTCAAAATAAGATTATTTCAATTTGGACCATTTTCATAAAAATGTCAACGTTGGCCACAATTCTTCTACCAACTTTTTCCCAATTTTTAAATGATATTTTGTCGCTTTTCATTATTTTGTAAAAAAATTATAACGAATCTGTGAATATTTTTCTCAATTTTAATTTTTTTTCAATGGCTATAAATTCTGTCATTTTGCCCAAGATTTTTATGATACTTATTTTAACCAATTTTATATCATTTTTTAAACAATTTTCACGTTTCTAAAAAGTGTTACAATATTTCGTCAATTTTTCTGTACTTTTTACCAAAATTTATGATCAAGGCAAGATGAGGGGGGGGGGGGGTCCAATAGGTGGGCTTTCGTTGTAAGAAACCTCCCCAAAATTGCTTGAAAATTTTATAATTATGAAATTTGGCACTTTCATATTCATTTATCAGGCAGAAAAAAAAAGATGAAAATTCTACTTTTGAATGACTTTTTCTTCAAAATAAATTCGAAAAACGAATACTGACGTTGCTTTCTTTTCTATGAACATTTCAAGGGCTTCCACCAATTATTCGGTACCAGGGCCGAAAAATCCAACCCTGCTTATGATATTACCCACCACCAATTTTTTAGAAAATTCGTTCGCATTTTCACCTGAATAATTGACGAATCGATATTTAAAAATTTCCAGAAATCGCCTGCGGACTTATAGATGAAAATAAAATTTAGATGTGCCACAAAGACGATCTTTCGATCGACTAAATTTTTCCCCCCTGCCCCCATCTCCTTATCAAACGCACCACTCGAATAATTCGATAAAGTACCGCTCGACGAATTAGACTGTACAAGTCGTTCGAGTTAATCCATTACATAAAGTCGAAAAAGCTGCTTGCTCGATATCTTATTCAGTCCGCGGTACCCGGGCAAAATACAGTAAGGAGGCGCAGAGCGGAGTTTGAAATTTAATTTCCGTCGAATGGTTAAATTGTGGTTGGTTTTGCGGGCTTGGAGCGTGGTGGGGCCCAGGGGGGAGGTTTCTTGAAAAAGAAAAGGTTATGACGACTAGGGCAGCGCGGTTTACACAGAGTATATAGCTCGGTAGAGCTGCCACGACGACGATGGCGTTTTATAAATGCGCGACGTCGACGACGCGACTCACGCTGTCTATGTCGTGTTTCAATTAACGCCTGTGGTCGGCCCGGTTCCCTCCGATTCTTCTCCTTAGGCACCAGGCACACAGGATCAATATCAATATAAACGTGATACAATAGACGGAGAGTGTCGACGAGCTATTACCGAACAGCACGTAGTTTGCATGTGTAGTGTACCTCGTCGTTTAGGTAAATTGGTCCTGAGGACGAGAGCAGCGAGAATTTCCGGCAATAAGAATACGTTCGTAGACTCGGTGTATGTGTGCGTACCAGGAGACGGAGAAGAAGAGCTGCCTGAAAGAGGCAAGATTGATGCCGTGTACGGATTAATTGTGAAAGGATAAAGAGCCGGGTTGAGATGACGAGGAGGAGCTGCAGAAGCCAGAATGGAGACCGAAGGCATAGCGGGAGGTTTCTGTTTTCGTATGAGGCTGTATACTAAACTACTGATGTCGTGTGTACTTGGCAAAACACGTGCCA
This sequence comes from Pseudococcus longispinus, assembly GCA_900064475.1. Lineage (NCBI taxonomy): Eukaryota > Metazoa > Arthropoda > Insecta > Hemiptera > Pseudococcidae > Pseudococcus > Pseudococcus longispinus. The sequence goes on along the minus strand of FIZU01023811.1, from coordinate 2,725 downwards.
AATCTTTGATCAAATGTTGACAACGACGATGACGACGTCGTTGTGCGTTTGCTTTCTCTACTCCACGTCGTCGTCGGTTAAACCCCATAAATACTGTGCAGGTTTTCTTGCCTCTCGTCCAACCACCTCGTCTATTTCGACGTCGCGTTCGACTCGCTTATTCTGTACGAAAATAGGTACGCTACGATTTCTATACCGTACGCGACGAGTATATGCTGGTGACGTGTTCAACGTACGTACGCTTCAAAAGAACCATCTTTTGTAAAGGTCTCGTACACGAGAAATGAGCGAGAGAGGTGATGGCAGATGCGTTTTTTTTTTTCAGCTTTTAAATAGAACACATACAACGAGATAAATAACCCGGTAAAAAGAAACCCTCTGGATAGTTCTTTTTACTTTACTCGCAGTAGGTTTTCTTTTCTCGTCCCGGCATACGTGCTTCTCCCTCCTCTCGCCGTTTTCTCGACCGGTCGTCGATTCTGGCATGTCGTCGTCTATCTCTCGTATTGAAATACTTACCTACTTATGTGTACGGCGAGGCAGTATGTCGAGGATTTATGGAGAGGTTGTACGTGCATGCACGAAGGACGCTGGAAATTTACCCGTGGTTCGACCTGTCGTGGTACTTCGGATGACGGTTTATTACATGTACTCTTACGTAGGCTAGGGCTGCATATTACGTCGAAAAGGCGAATTCACACCGAATAACCGAGAAAAACGCACCGTTTTGCCTCGTCCCCTCGGCCGGATCGCGAGCAAGCATGCGCGAGCCAACTACCTAAGCCCATCTTCGGCGGTGGCGTGGAAAACCGTGGTCGCGAGGAAAGATGAGAAAAGTGGAATTTGAATTTTCGTAGTCACCTGGTAGCATATTTCAACGTCACCTGCGGATCCGTGTGGCGGGTAGTGTGTCTAGCGTAGTGTATTTGCGGGTTTTCTACATCCGTACGACCACCCAGAGTTGAGCGTGACGGGCACAGATCGTCGTTGGAATTACCTCATTAGCGCTGGATCCCCCGAAGTCTTCGCCGCCGCCGCCCAAGGCGGCGCAATATTTTCCTCATCGGATTGTCGACATCGATTTGAAAAGTAAGTCGAGTTTTTTTTTCGTAACGCTTGCTTCGATGGTGGACTAGAGAGAGCAGATGCCAAAAAAAGTGCAACAGGTATCGCCGAACTGAAGCTTAGATCGAAAATAGGGTCTTATTCGAGGGTAGAAAGAGGCTGTGGTATGTTTCGGACACCTTTCGAGAAGGTAGAGATTTCAAGAGGGGTTTGAATTGGGAACCAAGGGGAGCTGGAGAGGTTGAAAATGAACCTAATCAACTCGAATCGAATATCAAATCGGAGATAATATTCGGAACGAGGAAACGAATTATTTACGGCGAACCGAGTATGCAATTCTATTAACGCGTTTAATTTATTTACGGCAAACCGAGTATGCAATTCTATTAACGCGTTTAATCTATTTACGGCAAATCGAGTATGCAGTTTTATTAACGCCGCTGATTCATTCGGGATTATTATTTTCGCCGCCTCTGCCAACGTCGGATCAACAATATGGTTCCGAATTGGAAAAATTTCGCCGAAAGAAATTTTCCCCGAGTAAATTTCTCGGTAAAATAACTACCTATTATACCTTTTTGTGAAAGGTATGTTATATTCTGAGGCTTATTTATTTATAACAAAAGACTCGAAATAAGTTTTAAAGGGTCTACTTAGCGTAAATTTTTAATAACGTAGTCGGTTCCGACGCCGCCGGCGGCCTAAAAAACCTCAGAATTCGTTTGTGTGCGAAAAATTTAATCTTTTTTTTCTTCTCGAACTCTCGTGTAACCATTTTTAAAACTCGTACGTTCGCGTTGGTGTAAAGAAACCGTTTCGTTCGTTAGTCACGCATGTGGAAGTGCTTTGAAAAAATATGGGTACCCTGATGTGACGAAATTTTTGCATTCGAGTGTGTAGTAATCGACGATGTATTTATTTTAACTTGTAGACGAATTGTGATGTATAATCGAACGAAGAAAATAAGGCCCCGGAAAGGTTCGTTTTGAAGGAAGTGTAATTTAACGAGGTATGGATAATGATGAACCGGAAGTGGCGAAGGCAGAGGTGGTTGGATCAAAGGGGGATGTGAGCTGGTATTGGCTGGAATGTGGAGTAGGTTGAATTTTGCAGGAAGTGGATGAAAAAATTGAAGGGTGAGAAATTTTTAGGTGTGGGTTTGTGCAATAGAAAGTACGAGGTTCAAGTTGTGTAGGCGTCGATTTAATAATTCTGAGAAAAATAAAACTGAATAATTTGATATTCGTTGAAAATATTGGTTTCAAACGATTTAAAAAAAATCATTTCATCGAGGAAATAAATTTACAATCGTAATGGTTAATCGATCAGTGCAATGTAATAGGGGTTCTTCGATGGCAAAACCCACGAAATAATTTTAAATTCGAATTAGAATTAGAGATTTTGAAAAAAAAGGGTCTGATTGAGTTTTTCTAAACTCTTGAGATTGTGTCCCTCGATGTGAGAAATTTTCCAGAAAATTTTTACCCCCTCGCTCCTCGACTTATAACTATTTTATTGAATTATTTTCATTTTTCACCAAATTTTCTCATTTCTATTGAAATTAGTAAAAATTTACGTAATCTATATATATTATAAAAGGAAGTCCCGATTTTTTGTAACGCCTAAACGTTGAAACCGCGAAGTACGCGGAGACATGTAA
>FIZU01023810.1:0-11068 GCA_900064475.1 Pseudococcus longispinus | reverse complement strand
AGCGGATTGAAGCGATTTCGCGCTGACTCCAATGATGTTATTGCAGAAAAAAAAATAACGTTATTTGATGAGCGAAATATCGCTGTCAAACCTACGTTTTTTTATTTCTACAGTGGATAGAGCTCAATGTAGCGATACTTCGCTGATCGAGAATGAAAATAAAGAACTTACCAAGAAAAATGTTGGATATATTAGAAAAAACAAGAAAGAACATTAACCGAACAACACATGCAATAAACAAAATGTTGCTTGGTAGGAGAGACGAATAAGAGTCCCCGACAAAACGCTCCGCAGGCGTATATATAACCGTCGAGGAGCTGGCAACCACATATTTTTGATTCCCAATATCGAAACTTTTAATTTTGAAGCCAAATATTTCCCGTCCATAATTTATAAATCCCAAATTTTATGTGGCGCTCTCCTGACTAATCATCGGCGAAAAAGGACAAAATTCATGTAACGTTTGTGGCGCTACAAAATTCTTGTAATTAAAAAGTAGATCCACCCTTCAAGCGGATATATCAGTACATGGATATGTCTTTTTTAAATTCATAACTTTTCAAAAATCTAACAAAAAGTCGAAAATTCATACAATTACAAAATTTTCGCCGACTTTTAAATTATAAATCATTCTCTTAACCGAAATCTCACACCATGAAGACGAGCATGGCTTCTTTTCTGAAGTCGATTTCAGACTACAAACAACGCGATTGCTCTGTCGTAACACTTCATTCCCTTCTTCGCCAGGTCGTCCATCTTCATTAGTGAAAAATTCATCGCATTAATTCGTCTCGCATCGTTTCTAATTACAAAAGCTATATATATCTCGGTATCGTCTCCAACAACTTCCCAGCACGGTTTTCTTATTCAGCAATCTAAATCTCATTGAAAATTGGCGGAATTGTTCGTCAACGTGGTAAAGCGATCCGGGAACATTTAGTTTTCCTCGAATTGAGACAATAGCACGAATTTGAAATTCATCCTCGAATAAGTCGCGAAACAAACACGCGGCAAGCGATAAAATTGAATTTGTTTTAAATAGCAAACGAACGAAAGAAAGGCAACGAGTGGAAATGGAGGAATGAAAAAAAAACACGCGGGAAGAAAATGGAAATCCATAACCATTTGATCGTTACGTATACAATACAGTATGAGTAAAGTATACACAGCATTTAAAAAAAGACAAAGACGAAGAATGCGAGCGAGAGAGGCGAAACAATCGAAGAAAATTTTCGAACAAAAAAGGTACCATTTAAAGTTTTCTCACAGCTCATCAATAAACACTCCAGACGAAGAAGTTTAAAGACGTACGAGAAATGTGTACAAGGTAACACCTCATACGTAGTGTACGTATTCTCATATACCTACGTATACTATACCAATGTTGTATAAAATAGAAGGGCGGATGCACAGGCCAGGGAAAGCAGAGAACCAGAGACAGAGGGAAAGAAAAACGAACGTCGTTGTCGGCAACTTGAAGCCGTAACGTCGTTTCTCTCGTATTAAGCCAAGCACACAATACGTCGCGTCGTCGTATACTTACGTACCGAGCTCGAGCTCGTACAGTTGATAAAATGCAAAAAGCACCACTAAACATGTGCGCATTTATCAGCAGCAAATTCGCGAATCAGTTATAAACAGCATTATTGCAGACAAAAGTTTTTTTATTCTTAAATTTTATATATACTTATACGTAACAATAATAACACGACAGCAGTTTTGTTTCAAAGTAACAATAGAGAGACCAGGTATCCAGTTAGAAGATCATATACAACTATTCTATATTGAATACTCTCTTCTCTTTCTCCTTTCCGAACAAATTTCCTTCTCTTTTCTTGAACTGTACTTAGTCGAAAATGTGTGGTCTGGTATTCGATTTTGTACTAATTTTCGATACGAATGCTTACGTAAATAAGATAAAACAGAAAAAAAAAGAACGAAAGAGTTGGAAGAAAATCAATTTCAGTTTCCTCGGCCCTGCTGCTGGATGAGGAGTTGAAGCAGGGTAGGGCAGGGACGACGATGAAAATAAATGTAGACTACACACGATTGCCACAACGCGAAGCGAAATTTTTATTTCATCGGTGGCCAAATTCGAAATGCGTAAATCGACGTCATTATAAACATACCATTCATTCGAATCCATCTATATTAAATTTTTCCTTCGTCAAAAATACACTCTTCCTTTTTTTCACACGTCCGAAATTCTTTTCGCCGTGTCGAACATTACGAGATTCGATGCGAGAAAAAGACGAACACGGGAGGAGGGGAAGGGGAGAAGCTCGCGCGAATACGAGGACGAATAAAAATTGCGTGTAAAATGGTTTCCCTTCGAGCTGCAGCATCGCAAGTAGCACCAGGAAGTCGGTATTTATATAGATGAATTGTGTATAACGAGGAGTGGCGCGAATTCGATGGCGGCGGAGAACGGTTAAAGGCCAAAAAATAAGGCCATTCGGAGTCATTTATAATAATACGCTAAATGAATCGTGAAGCATGAGAAGAGATTTGCCCGGGCCTGCTACGATTGAAATTAAACGAAGCAAAACAAATCCTATAAAATCAAAAAATTCGCTCGCTTGTGGCCGAGACCCTCGCGCCAATTCCTTTTTGCCCAATTCCACCTTCTCTTCGTCGCACTCTAAGCACCGTTTCCTTAAAGCAAGGTTCGTATTGCTGTATTTAAAGAGGCTTCGATGCAGTGGCACCGGTGTAGAAATTTTCTGTTCGACTACCTCGTGTGTTACCTGATTTAACCATGTAAAATGTGTCGAGAGGTAATTTTTTCCAACCCGGAGCAAATAGTGTTTTCGGGGTTAAGTATAAAAGTTGGAATTTATGTAATCCGATAGGACGAAACGTATAGTTACACGTTCGTTTGAAAGAGGAAAGAAAAAAAAAAAGAAAACGCGTAGATTTCGCTGATCTCCGCTTTTAAAACGATTTCGCGATGGATAAAAGCTTAAAAATCGACGTGGGATTTGGACTTGGAACCATAGGCATTGGGCTGGGTCGAGTTGCGGTTTTTGGAGCTAAATTCGACACACGCGTCTAATCTTACAACCTTATACGCGCAGATCGTGATTTACCGACGGTTTTTTCTTCTCGTGGTCGTGCTTTCTCTCGACGGCGATTCTCGGGACGCACGTGAAAATGATATTTAATCATTGTAATAGCTCGTCGCGTCGCCCAAGAAAGTGCAAATGTTGGAGGAAAAAAAAAGCCAGTCAGATGGAGAAACGAAACAAAAGAAAAACACGAAATGGGATTATGTAGTATGCGTTGTTTCAAATTCCACATCCACCGTTGTGAAACAATTTGAAAACCGGAGCGTTTAATTTATTCGAGGCAATTTAAATTGCCTTTTTTTTCTTCCAGCTTCGACTGCTGGGATTAGCGAATTATTCTTTTATCGTATCAGAAACCAATAACGTTGAAATTAAAATCCCTCGTCGGCTTGGCTAATTTTTTAACGTGTGCAAGTAGCATGTACCTACGAATTGGCAAATAGAGTTTATGGTGTCCCTATGGTCTTGGCTACATTTTGTACGTATGTGGTGCTACGTTTGGAGCAATATTCTGGGCTATAGGAAAAATCAGAGGAAAGGTTTTCAGTGTTTTCGCACTTTTTTTTTTGACCCATAATAAATTGATTACTGTGTTCGAATTTCCCAGCAAAAAACGTTGTGACGAGATGTTACCAACTTATTGTGATGATGGATTCAGCTAAGTAAATTTTAATGATTAAGACCGACAATCATTAGTAATACAGAACATGCGAGTATACCTAGACAGGATTACAGAAACAACAACCAAAAAACCAACTAAAATAACACCAAAGTCCGAAATAAAAATGATTTGTTTTGCATTATTAGACATGAAAAAAATGACAGCCAAAGATGTCCCCCTCAACGGAAGACCATTCGGGTTGAGGGATTTTCTGTTCGGCTCGCACGTGGATAGCGATACATTCTGCTGTGCTTTTTATATGTATACTTTTTTTATGTTATATACCACGATATACGACACGATGTTTTATATGTATACTGCATCGAGATGAAGGATAGAAAACCGTCGTGTAGCGTTGGTTTTTTTCTTTTTCTTTTCTTTGCTTCGGCCTTCTTTTATTTATGAACTAAGAAGACTGCGCGGTGCGGTCATTGCATGAAAACAACGTTTGAACGTTTTAAATGCCTAAATAAGAAGGAAACTGCGAGTTTTTTTTTTTCGGGTATAAAAACACTTCCTGAAAAGCATAAAACCGACAAATCCGTTGTTCGAGGGGGTGAAAAAGAAATCCTAACATTGGTTCCCAATGTTCTACATCGTGATGTGGTTTGCTCGGAGTGGAATAAATTAGAAGATTGTGTGCGTAGGAAAAATGAAAACTGGACGTCTCTATCAAATAAACAAGGAACCAAAATGCATGCTTTCTTCAAACATTGAAAGAATTTATTGGATAAAATTTGTAATGTAAAATTCATGATGTCCAATATACAAAGTGTTTCGGTAGCAGTGCTCCGCCTTCAAACCAGAGATGCAGCTACCCAAACTACATGAGTGTACGCATGTTTGCCGACTGCAGGATTTGAAGGAGCTGCAATGATTTGAAAATTTGCAAGCGCCATAACTCTTTCACTTTTTGAGTTATGCAAAATTTTGTAAAGAGTCATTTTTTGTTGAGCTTTTTAAACTCAACAAAATAAGCAAATAATTTTTTGTCTAATTCCAAAATTTAAAACACGAGAGGCCATGTTGAAAATTTTCTGAAAGGAAAAATTTAATTTTGAGAAAATAATGCTATTTTTCATCTTTTTAATGGTTGTAGCTCTTTTAATTTTAGAGTTATGCTGAAAATGATTAGCTCATTTTGTAGAGCTCAAAAAGCTCAACAAAAAACGACTCTTACAAAATTTTGCAAAACTTAAACATTTAAAGAGTTATGAAACCTCCAAATTTTCAAATCATTGTGTAGCTCCTTCAATTTTAGAGTTAGGCAAAACGTGAAAATAACTTATTTTGTAGAGCTTGAAAAGTTCTACAAGAACGTTTCCAAGAAAATTTGTCTATCTGTATTATCAGCGGAGTTACGACGTTTTGAAACATTTACCAGGACTAGTGCACACCTTGGCCTCCTTCGAATCCTGGGATCGGCAAACATGCATACACTCGTGTAGTTTGGGTAGCTGCATCTCAGGTTTGAAGGTGGTGCACTCCTACCTGAACACCCTGTACGCAATACTTGCACTTGGAATACGTATATACAAGGCGGAAAGAAAAACCGATCACCCTAGTTTGTATAAATCCATACCAATAAATTTTCCAAACAAGCTGGCGAATGGTGTGATTACTCACGTTTACGTAAGTAGTATTTGGGAAAAATCGTGTAAAATGTAGAACGGAAATACGCTGCGGACTAATTACACGAGACGCGACGACGATTAAGGAAAAACAAATTAAAAATTTACACAGAATCGGGAGATAAAATGAGAGAGGTAGACTGAGCCATAAGCGATCTCTCGAATGGCAGGAGGGGGGCTATATACGTGTAAACTTCTCGCTTGTGTACTTTCCTAAGTTTTGTACACTGCTATAAACTTTCCAATCATCAATAACATGGCAGACAAAGCTTTCGCGTAGCTTTCTTGTGTTTCGATGCTTTTCGCCGAAAGTTTACAAAACCGAGACGTCTTGTTTGATTAATTTTCTTATTTGTCGCTGCGGATATATACCGGCGTGTAAAACTGCCCTCATTCGGAATAATCTCGCAGCAGTATTACGTATATTCAGCATACGAACGGCGGCGCAGCAACTTTCTATTTAATTGATTGTATTAAAGCTTAAATTCTAATTAAAATTTCCGTTCGTTTGGCCCTCGAGTACCTAATGCAGCTGTTGGGCGAGATTTTCGCGCATTTACTCTTTATTACATCCTTCATTAACTGTACGCAGTCGAAAGAAGTGGCCCAAATTGTACGAATACATACAGGGTGTACCAGCTCAGGGCCAAAGCCTTCAACTTGGTGAGTATGCAACACATAGTGACGCGATATATATGCTTGCTTAACCTCTATACAGCAGGGGCAGAGTTATTCTCAATGAAAATACGAATTTTTTTATTCTCACTGGACATTTTCAATCTTGAATACGAGTATTTCAATTTTTTTCCAACAAAGTTGTTTTTTCAGATATTTTTTGATAATTAATCGCTCATAACTTTTGAATGGAATAAGATAAGAGGGATGGGGGTTGCGTCATTGTAAATATTGGACTTTTTTCGTCTAGAAAAGTTACTAATAACAGCTTGAACAGAGGAAAACTTTTTTTAGTTATCAAGAAAGATAACAAAATTGCTAAATTTTTTCAAATATTTTGCTCGCTGTAGATTTCCTGGTCAAGTTACGAAAATGACCAACCCCCTGAAAAACTTCTAGGCAAAATTTGCTGTCAAGTGCCGCAAAGCACAACTCTCTACTTTTTATGGTTGTCGAGAAGAGCAAGATTGAAAATGCCCAGCCAGAATAAAGAAATTCATTTTTTATCGAGCATTATTCTGCCCTTGCTGTCCGATAGGTTGGACAAACATTACATCGACTCACTACGAGTTGCATACATACTGGTTTGAAGGCTTTACTTTTGAGTTGGTACACCCTGTATATAAAATTCCAGGCCGGCGCGACGTTAATTAATCGTAAAGAATAGTTGAAAACTTTTGCAATACTCGACGCACTCGTATTTATCGTAATGAAATTTGATCTACGTACGAGAGATGCTTTTAGAGACTCGGTGACATGTCGATAGAACGAGAGAAAAGAAGGGGAAAAATTTCCCTCGTGTACTGTACCTCGCTTTAGGTATAATCAATCACTCGATAATGAAATACGTTCGACGAGTTATCGACGTGCAGAATTGGTCGCTTCGACGATGATCAAAAATGAATTTTTTACCACCTCGCAGAAAGAACTCGAAAGGTAATTTTCGTCAGACAAATTTCGCGAAATGAAAACAAATCGAAGCCGTTTGAGTGATTTTTTCCACCCTCGTATTGGTCCAACGTCGAGTATTATTTCTTGGCGTTAAAACGGGTGAAAATATAGGTCACCTTGGAATCGAATCGGTACCTAGCAGCCGCAGAAAAAAAAAACGAGGTAATCTTCTTAAACGCTATCGTACTTTTCCTTTCATAATTTCACAGATGAAGGTAGATGGAATGGATTTAACGAACGCCATTCAGTAGGTATACGTATTCGTATCCGACTAAGCTAAGCGGATGAATTACCTTCTGTGTGTGTATATGAATCGAAATACCGTAATAGGGGATTTTAAATATTCATCAAAGGATTGAACATAAGTCGGAGCGCGTGCCGACGTACCGCAGCCTTTTCCAGTTCGAGTTAAATATTCGGCATTCTTTTAAAAATATCCTCTCCAGTGGTTCCCTCTTCGCGTTACGTACGGTACCTTTGACGCTGCCGAGGAAAAGATCAACCTTAAGAAGTTTACACAGCCCATCGAAGTTGAAATTAGCCAAGATATAGGGGCTTTAATTCGAATGGGCTGTAGAGGGAATCGCATTTTCTTTCCTTTTTTTTTTACAACGCTCCCTCGCTCAGGAATTATTTCGAAATATTTTCTCGAACTAGCGGATTCACGTTTGAGTGAATTTTTTAAATTTTTCGCTGCTTTTTTTTTTGTAAAATATTATCTCGCGAGAGGAGTTCACCCCGTGGTTACCTTGGATGCGTAGGTATGCTTTTATAAACCATCTAGCGATTTTTCCACTTAGTAGAGCCGGTCTTAGGATTATTTTCGCCGACTGGGCTGAAATTTCCATAGTATTTTCTCTTCGTTTTTTTTTTGGCTTGATTGATTTTATTGCTTGTTGCCGCTAGAAGACTTCAAACGAGGTGTTTTGTTTGGCTGATGAAGGGGTCAAAGTGTGCTTTTACAAGTATCGTCATTATCAGCCAATGTGGAAAATACAGAAGCAGCAAGTGGTTTTGTGGAGTTGATGGATTCTTGTGCACAAGAGGTTGACGAAATGGAAGGGACACGTCGGATGGAACGATTTTGACTTTTAGCATGGGATATGCTTCAGCGATGAGTAATCCCGCAAAAAACGACCGACCAACAGATTTCGACAAATTGACTTTTTGGACTTGTGAATTCCATCTCGCTGGCTTTTAGACATTTTGTCACATTTTTTTGGACTTGGAAAATTTTTCAGATTTCCATTGACTTTTTGAACGTTGAAAATTTCAGAGATAATGCTGACTTTTGGACATTTTGTCGTACAAACAATTTAGACTTTTTGAATTTTGAAAATTAAAGTTTAAATATTTTGTTAGACTTTATCCAACTCAAAAAATTTTCAGATTCTTAATGCCTTTTTGGGACTAGAAATTTTATAAATGATGCTGTTTTTAAGACATTTTGTCAGACAAACACAATTTTTTTGAAATTTGAATTATAAAAAAAATAAGTAGGTAGGTTGATGCATAGAAATGATTTGTAAATAGAACAAAGGCCTACTCTATGCTTTCAAATTTTGTGGGAATAGGAGGGTGGGGTACTTTTTTGGGAAAATCTAAACATCTGATGGCACAAAAGATGTTATTTGGTGTCAAAATAATGTAGTAAAAAACTTCATCCGTATCTAAATACCCTCGGATCTGCCCATCACTGATAATTTGTGCCATCAGATGTTTCGATTTTTGAAAAAAAAAGTAAAAATTGTTTCATCCTAGGACACGGGGCAGGGTTGAAGTAATTTTTACATCAAATTAAAGTTTTTCAACTTTCGCAAATTGAATGTATATCAACTTTAGAAAAACGAGTATGCAACTTTTTCTCAGGTTTTAACATATCTTCATTTCAATGGAAAGCTCTATTTTCGTAATTTCCTTGATGCATCGTTCATCAAAGATTCAATTCACAATCAACTAATTGATTTCTTGTTCTTCTTGTTTTAAATGAGTAACAAAGTTTACATAAGGTTCATTACACTAAAGAAAACAAATTACGTGATTTTGTACATATTTACTTATATCCGAACCACTTTTCCATGGAAAGAATCTGCCCCTACAGGAACAATCTCCTCAGTACGTAAACTCTGCAAAAAAACGATACGTTTATTAATACCCGAGACCATTTTTCTTTTCCTGCGAATACCCCTACAACAACAACGATAGCTCGAGGAAGGCAACTAACGAAATCGATTAATCGTTAAATATCTTCACGCGAACGAGGTAACAGTTTCGCAATCTTGTCAAAGTAAAAAGAGAATAATATTAATTCGTGGAAATTAAATGAAAACGACGACGACGCTGACGGGCCCAGGTTAGGGGAAAACATTCGCGGAATACGCGAGCACGATAGATAAAAAAATTTGAAAAAACGCATCCGAGCTATGGCGATTTTTCCTCTTTTTTTTCGTTCTTAAACGTCTAATAAATCAAAGTTTTCTTCGTTACGGAAGGCGGTTTTCTTATATCACCGTCAGTTACAAGCGTTGTAAACAACGTTTTCTCGCCTAGCTTTAACCCCGCTCTCATTCCGAGTTCACCTCGTGTCGACGAAGCGCCCCCGCACCCCTCGCTCGTCGCCGTAATCGTACCCGAGTAACTCTTAAAATACAGCCCTAAATGATTCAATTAATTCGTTCTTATTCCGCGCTCCAGCTCCGTACCCGATGCCTTCGCATATCATACCATTCTGCAGACTAACTCCGCTCGTCGGTTTTAATTCCCCGAACACATTTTCATTTGGCGTTTCATCCTTGATAAATTATTTCTCCGGCGCGAAATTTTTTGTTGCAGGTTTTTGTTTCTGTTTTCTCTCCGGGCTCTGCGAATGCGAGCTCCCTTCCTTCGCCGATTTTAATTCCTTATCGTCCGTTTTTTCGTCTGCGCGCACCGCGAAATTAACGAGATTACTGCCCCTCCGGCCTCGAATGTTTCTTTTTTCGGCATCCCCCAGCCCCTTTTGCCGATGAACTTTTACCACGACGAGAGGTTTTTTCTCGCTTTTTTCTTTTTACGTTTCTGTGTGTATATTTTTTTTCCGCTGGTGTATTTCGGTACCGGCGTCACGTGTTCAAAAAATATATTACCGAGTGTCACAAAAATATACGTGTTTGAAAATTATTCAAAATGGAATAAATTTAGTTTTCCGTTTATTTGCTTCAATTTTATCCTTTTTCCTGCCTTTTTTTTTTCGGCGTCCCTTTACCGTCGCCCTGCGACTCGACTGCCGAACGCGTTCGTTTTTCTTTCTTAACGAAAAACGGAACTGGGAAGTGGGATTGCGAATTGTAATATTTCGGCTGTGTACATTTTTTCCATACTTCTACCGACCGCGACCTTCGTTTCGCCACGTTCTTTCGTTCGTATCTACCGAAAAACGCAGAGGTTCGAACTAGGGTCAAATTTCATATTGAAATCTTTAATTTGGCGCCGTGCTTTTTGCTCGAGGCGTTTCGAACGAGCGGCCCGAACCAATCGGAAATGTTTTTTGTGCAGAAACGCGTACCGACGTCTTGTAACGATGGTTTGAAACGTTGGTGAAGGTGCAACAGGGTCTGATTGAATTCTTTCTCGATTTGAATCGCAATTCGTAAATGCAGGTGGAGATCGAGCGATCATTCGGAACCTCGAGGATCCTTCGAGGTGTTCAACATTTCACACTTTAAAAAATTATTTACAATATCCCGAATTATTTTTCAATTTGATGTACTTTTTGACGTACGGTATTTTGATTTTTGAAAGTTAATTTTGAGTTGATTTCGTGAGTTTTTCATGATCGACTTCATATGAGTAACTGAAACAAAATTTGAATTTTTGGAAAGAAGCAAACTATATCGTCGCGAATACCTCGAGAACCACTTCATGAAAATGAAAATAGTATAGAACTATTTTTGTCCATCCTTTGAAATCCGATTAAAAAGGTTATTTGCAAATTTTACGTAAATGCTATATTCAAGATGCTAGAGGTATTTGAAAATTTTAACCAGCAATATCTCGAGAACCGGTTCACAAAAATGAAAATTGTATATAACCTTTTTTGTGGG
>FIZU01023797.1:12585-25054 GCA_900064475.1 Pseudococcus longispinus | reverse complement strand
GGGGGGGGGGGGGGGGGGGGATTTGGCTCCTTCATATTGGGAATAGATTACTTCCAAATGTTTGAAATTTCGACGTACGTACCATGCATAAATATTACATAATGACATTTTCATTACTTTCGCTTGGTGTGAATACCCCCCCCCCCCCCTTCTTGAATTAAATTCTTTGTACGTAGGTATCTATTGAACATGATTAAGTTTTGTGAAAATTGTATTAAGTATAGGTGCATTAAGTACAGGTCTAAATATCAATAAAATTAAAGATACAAGGTACAAGATAATTTTTCATTGCGACGTAGGTATAGCAAAGTAGAATATAGGCCTACATTACGTAGGTAGTTCAAAATCACGTATCGAATGTTTATTTTCTATCGCAATATCAAAAACCGTATATTCGTATACCTTCAATACGTAAAAATTTAGTTTTATTCAATTAATAAGACCAAGGAAATTGAGATGAACGAGAAAAATAATGATTACTATGAAAAATCATGTATACGTTCGAAGCACCATGGCGAGGGTGAGTTTGCACAGGGTAGTAATTTTTTACGGTAGTATTTGATGAAGTTCTCCCACGGTCGAATACTGAGCGTGACCAATGCATCATAATGACTAAATCAAGTCCGCGTACGTCGTACCAGAGACCGTGATAATTGAGGAAAAATTTCATTTGTTCAATTGAATTGAGATGTATCGCAAAAGTATGCCGAATTTCATCAGCGTCGAGTAAACTGGGTTTGTTGGTGGTGAGAATTGTCAGTCGGTTTTCAAATCAGATTGAAGCTAATTTATATTCCTGAATACTGAAAATAGCATATTCCAAATTCATTTCTGAAAAAGCAGCTCATATAAAAGTTCTGGTACCTATCGATTTTCCCATAATTTTCATTAATTTTTGTTTCACTTGAGATATCTAACAAAATTGAAAAATTCTTGAGATTTTCATGAATTTTCTCGAATTTTTTTATTGCTGTGCGAGGTTTTTGCATTGTTTTCTTTATTGAAAAATGGACAAAATAGGCCAAATTGTTTATTGTGATCAATGATTCATCAGTGATTACTGCTATAGAAAGGAATGCTTCGAATCCCTTTGAATTAAGATTCGCAGAAAGGGTACAAAATATTTCAAGGAAGAAAAAAATTGACGTAATTTTTGATTTCTTTATTGGAAAAATTCAAAAGTGGTATTTTTATTTGTTAGGTAGATTGAATTTTTTAAATAGCAAATTCTTTCGAAAGATATTTTCTAAACAATACCTGATATATGTAGGTAGTAGGTACCTACTTACATTTTATGAACCCCTTCTACAGTCTAGCAATTTGCACCAACATCAGCAGGTAAATTGCGCATAAATAAAATGAACGGTATATGAACTTTCATCTTTCTTTTGAAATCTACTCCCTACATGAACGAAACGCCAACACATTAAAAAGAGAAATGGCACAACAGCAACAAAAAAAACTCGAGCAATGAAAGATTAAAGATAAGCGACGAAAAGGGATTGACTCGATGCATATGCTTCGGAGGCGGGATCGCTGTTTGTAATCAGTACAACTTAATTAGCTTTCGTTTCTTATCAGTAAAGCTCTGCGACGAGAACGCGACCGCCGAGAAGGGATCGAGGGGGGGGGGGCAGCGGCGTTAGCACCAGTCAAAATCTGTACAGCAGCAAATCGACGACATAAATCGCTAGACGATAAAGAGAGTATCGCGACGCGCGCCAACAATTGGTTTCATAGAACGCAAGAGGGTTACGTTTCGCAAGGGATGATTTAATTTATAGGGTTGGATGATCTCCGCACTATCAGTTACGGGTGGTCTATATTGAATTGTGACTCCAGTTCCGCTAGGCTGATCAAGTTGCCTTTCTTCAACCCCTCCGTGTGACATTATTTACTACTACGTATAGTGGGTTGTATGCGTTCGCGTACGTACGTATAAAAATTTAACGATTTGTACGACACTTGAATAGCGAACGTCGTGTCGAGGGGGCTAAATGTCTGGGAACGGTTTTATTATATATGCGTTTGCTGCTTACAAAATACATACATTGATACCAGTCGCTAGTATTTCTATATTAGTGAGGAAAAATTCGACGAAAATTGGGCTCAAGTGGTTTTAGCTTTTCAGCAACGTTGTCGAAAGTGTTTTAGGTATTGAATTGGTGTATTGATGAATCAGCATTTATACCCATCTATCTACAGTTCTGCACGTACCTGTATCTATTTATTATATGCCTCTCAACCTTGAACAAATCACTCAGTCTTTCCCAATGAATCGATTTTGCCAATTTTTTCATATGTTGCGGGCTTGGAGGTTTAATTCGTTTACAATTAAAAATTTTTATTATTTCAAGTTTAATTTTTATCATTAATACTTAATATCATTTCATTTAACAATTTCAATGAAATTATCTTTACTTGGCTGATTTCGAATTTCACAAAGTAATCAGTCCCCAAGGTCAAAATTCTCAAGTTTGGAAAATGCAAGGCAAGTAGATATCGAATAAGGTGCTTCAAGTGTGCGGATTTCAATTTTTATAACTATTCAGCCCCCTATGTATGATGGGTCTCAGAAGAGGAGAAGCAAAACTCAGATTTTCAAAAATTCGAAATGCTTATCTACGAAAATGTAGGTTTTTGAATATGCTGATTTTGATTTTTACAATTTTTCAGTCCCTCAAATCCAAAATTGGTCCCTAAAGCGAAGGTGCCAAACTTGAAATTTCAAAAAATTTAATATGGCTGATTTCAATTTTTACAAATTATTCAGTCATCAAATTCAAAACAGGTGTAAAAGAGGAAATGTGAAAAAATTTCAAAATTGGAATGAAAATTTAGGCTTTTGAATTCAATGATTTTGATTTTTACAATTATGAAGTCCTCAAATCCAAAATAAGCCTTAGAAAAGAAAGTTCAAAAATTACAATTTTTTTAAATTGTGAGTTTTACTCCTTATTTGCTTGGGCCTATCTTGGATTTGAGTATATTTGAATATTTTTATTTTCTCTTTTAGACCTATTTTGAATCTGATGACTGGATAATTTATAAAAATTGAAATCAGTCATATTAAATTTTTTGAAATTTCAAGTTTGGCACCTTCGCTTTAGAGACCCATTCTGGATTTAAGGGACTGAATAATTCGGATTTCTAAAAATATTCAAATATACTCAAATCTAACATAGGTCCAAGAAGAGAAGGTGTAAAACTCAAAATTTAAAAAAAATTCAAGACAGATACCAAAATCTGGTGTTTTGAATAGACTCAGTTCAATTTTTACACTTGTTCAGCCCTCAAATCCAAAATGGCCTCCAAAATGACAGGTATCAAACTCATAATTTTGAAAATTTGGCAGATTGATGTTGAAATATAAGTTTTTAAGTGCATTGGGTTCAAATTTCACCATCATAGGGCTCTCAACCAAAACTGAGCTTTCAAAAGGAGTACGAAATTCTGAACTAAAAAAATTTGACGTCATTGTGGGAAAGTTTCAATAAAGAAATGAAAGTGTCAAAACGACGAAATTCATGGTATTGCAGTTGAAAATTTATTCTTTTTAAAGCAGATAATTTGTGATGATGGAACAAAAAAAATTGTGCAATGAAAAACTCCAAAAAAATTTAGCAAACTTTGATCATCTTGCTTTTGACAATTCTACGAGGAACAATTTTTTTGAGCGATCTTTAATGAGCCTTGAAAGGACCTAGAGACCTCAAAGCGTACTGAGTAAATTTTGTCTTATAATTTGGACGAGAAAATTCTAATTTCAATAGCTTATTTATTGGGGAATGTTTGTTTTCCAAATTTTTGACATTTTATTCATGTGTTTTAAACAATTATGTATTCCTTCAAAATTCAAGGCAAAATTCTTCGAAGGTGAAATTTCCAAAATTTGGTGAATTTTAGGTTTTTAGAATGCTGCATTGTCTACTTTGAATTTTGAAGAGAAATGCATATCTAATGTATTTTTTTTTTAATTTTTCTAAAAGTTTTTGATCTTGCTTTGCATGAAGAGTAGGCCTATCAATTTCTACACTTTTTGTTAATTTGCTGAAAATATTTAGGTACAAATAGAGAAAAAAACTTGGCAAATTTTTTATTTTTCCAAAATTTTGGTTAATTTTCATTTACATTCTTAACAAATTTTGATTCTTGATGGCCATAACATTGAAAAAATTGATAAATTGTCAGCATTCAAACACTTTCTTTAAAAAAAAATTCCACCCCGTCCTCCGTTCGCTTGGGCTCAATACATTGACTCATTTTGTCAAACTAATGGATATGTATTTCTAAAAAGTTTACATAAAATCACATTTTTCTCATCAAATCCTCTACGTGAATGACTCCGGTTACGATTTTGCAGTCATATTACAGAAAATAACAAGCACTCAAAACTACTTTTCTTGGGAAAGGGCCCTGAAGACTTGGTGCCAAGGGCACAAACTGTCGACACCGAATTGTTTTCACTCTTTCAATTCAGTGTGTGAATAGTTGCCCTAATTTTTTTTTTGAATCAGCATAGAATATGCCTTTGCGATGACCAAATCTCGACTTTTAGACATTTTGTCAGACTTTTTTGAACTTGGAAAATTTTAGAAATCACGCTGACTTTCAGGAATTTTGTCAGACTATTTTAGATTTCGATACTATCAATTCGATTTAAATCGATTTTTTCGATTTTTCGATTTCGATTTAAATCATTTGAATGCAATAAAATAGCAAATTATTGAAAAAAACGAAGATATTCAATAAAGAAAACCACTAT
Organism: Pseudococcus longispinus; assembly: GCA_900064475.1. Lineage (NCBI taxonomy): Eukaryota > Metazoa > Arthropoda > Insecta > Hemiptera > Pseudococcidae > Pseudococcus > Pseudococcus longispinus. Next base: position 20,289 of record FIZU01023797.1, on the reverse strand, counting down.
AAAATGATTTAAATCGAAATCGGAAAATTAGAAAAAGTCGATATTTTTGTTAGTTTTTGATGTTTTTCAGACACGGTAAACTGTTTTACTGCTATTGGTGGCCAAAAATCAAAAACCAACAATACGATCCACTTTTTTCGATTTTGATGTAAATCGATTTTTACCACTTTTTCTTTTTTTTTCATTGTTTTGATTTTTTTACCTTATTTAAAAAACCATCAAAAACTGTAAAAAATATCGATTTTTTTCGATTTTTTGATTTTGATTTAAATCAGTGGATTGCAATAAAATATTTGTCAAGCCAAAGTAATGAAAAAACAAAGATATCCAATTAACGAACCATTATAAAACGAGTTGAATCAAAAACGAAAAATCGTAAAAATCGATTTTTTCGATAGTTTTCGATGTTTTTTAAACAAAGTAAAAAAAATCAAAAACATGAAAAAAAGGTAAGTCATGAAAAATCGATAGTATCGATAGTTTTCGATATTGGGCACACCAATTCAATTGAAATTATTTAAATTTTTTTTAAAAATGACGAAATGTCAGTTTTGAATGATCTTTTTTGCAAAAATTTTCGCCCTCACTCCGCTCAAGCTCAATAAATTTATTAATCTTTTAATCAAAATAACAAGATATTTTTCAAAATTGTACATGAAATCAATTGGGAGGGTGTCAAGGGACGTCAACCCCCTTTACGTCAGAAATGTTGAAAAAAATTATAAAATTTCAGCTTTTTAACGTTTTTTTCTGAAAAAAATTTCGTACTCGCTTCGCTTGAACTTGGACTAAATAAATTTACCTATTTTGACAAAATAATGAATGTTATCAAACCGCCAAACGAGTATCCAAAGAGCTAGAAGTCGTACAAATATAAATAAATAGTTGATGTTTGGAGTTTGGTAGAGAATGAATTATGTCGTTTTATTTCTTTTATGATATTTCTCTTTTTAGTATAGCCCGAGATACTCTAATGCCGTCCCCCTTCCCATGAATGTTTGTCTGATTACATCGTTGTCTTGAATGACTGGCTGAATTCGCTACTATCTAATTGAATACATATTTGTGTTCAATTCAGCTCAATTTGTACCAAGTTAATTTTCAGTGATTTTGCCCCTTTTTCCTAAAAAATCTTTCGATTTGGCCCTGATGCTAGATAACAGTCTCCTAGGTCAATCTGAGTGGTCTGTACTCTGTAGCGATCATATAAATTGAAAAGATCAAAAAAAGACAAAATAACAGCCCCCCTCTTCTGATTGCTGTAGGACGCTGATTTTTGGGTATGTTTGGGCATATTTTGATTATCTATCGATCAAATTTATTTTGAACGTTTTTGTTTTTTTTACTCCTGCTTCTCTTTTTATAAAAATGCTAAAAATGATCCAAAAAATACATATGATGAATAATAGGGGGGCGTAATTGCCAATACCAAGGATAAATTTGAAAATGGCACGAAAAATTCGAAAAAAATACGAATTTTAATTTTTGCAATTCAGTAGACACCCTGAATTTTGAAAATAAATCAGATAACAACAGTACGTACGAGTCTCGTAAAGACGACTAACCGCAGGGGCTGGTGTTATGACCCCTAGTTAATCATCAAAGGTACAGACTGATTTGTGTTTATGGTGTTGGAACATCCATCGTCGTTGATTGATCGACCGATAAAATTAATAAAAACAATATAGATTTTACACGCTGATTTACCAAACGTTCTGGTACAGTTTGTATTTGAATGTAAAAAAATATGATTCAAAGCGTGTTATCGTACCTATAGGTATAATGTTGGGGTTAAAACGCATGCAAAAAGGGGGCCGTAATAGGTGCATTATCACTTAGTAAAACGCACGCAACTTATCCATTATTTTAATGACGGGCTGCTGTCAATTAATTATCATATTGCCGATATTTATGAGTCTCGTTTTCGTTCCGTGACTCACCTTTTTTTTTTGTTTCATTTCGAAAAAAAAAGAAATAAAGAAACGCTCTAAATACGATGTAGATAGATACCCCATGATAGGAATTTTTTTTTTGGCGGCGTTATGTATGTACGAGTATGAGATTTAGCGAAAACAAAAATATAGAAATTATACGACAGGAAGACGTTGACGTTGGAAATCGGCCTTTCGCCGAGTACCAAAATCGGATATTTTTATTGTGAAAAAAATGAAGTGACCTGTCACCGGTATAAAAACATTACGAAGGGGGTTTCGCGATCGCATAAAAAAATTCAACTTATCAAACGGCAACAATGAAGTTGGCGTTTGAAAATGTCAACAAAATTCATTACAAAATCGTACCGACGCCCCCGATCACGTCTCATTTTTTTCTCGACGATGATTCAATAAAAGCACTATGTCAAATAAATGTACCTTTTCCTGCTCTAGCGACGCTTTAAATACTAATAAACTTTTTTCTGTCCCTCTCGGTTATTTTTATTTTGAAAACGCTTTTGTTTCAAAGTGGCGTATTTGCTTTTGTGTGCGTGTTTTTTTTTATTTCGAAAAATATTTCCATAATAAATTAAAAAATGACGCTACTAATTTCAAATCGGATCCGTTTTTTAAAAATATAAATGTGTAGCTGATATAATGTTTGTTTTTTTTCTCCTTTTTTTTATGTGTTTCAATGCAATAAAGGGTGAATACTCGTATGAAATGCTAATACGGATACTGTTGTTATCGATGTATTGTTTTTTGTATTTTTTTTCGCCATGATGAAATCTCGGCATGCGGTGGGTTTTTTTCCTCCTCCCGATGTACATCTTTTTGGCTTTTTTTTTCAGCATGCGGCGAATAAAATTTGTCTGCTGTTATGGCCTTGTATTGAGAAAAACAATTTCGTTTTCAATTTTTTTCACATTAAGGCAAGATAATTTCGAACGATACTTTGTCTATGAAAGGGTTGTGGTTCTGTTGAAGTTTGAAAAATAAATTTTTCGTGTAAATAGGCCTATTTATAAAATTTTTAAATAATTGAAAATGATGTGTAACAAAATTACCAATTGTACTAATTGAAGGAGTAGTGAGAGAGAAGCCATTATTCACAGGTTTTTAGCTCATTTAAGTAGTTACAAATTTTGAATTTTTATGTGAACTATTTACACAATGAAATTTTATGAAAATAGGTTTGCTGATTGACTCAAGTTCAAACTCATCCACTTCCTAATCCAAAAATTAAACTCCTAATTTTAGCAAAATGAAGTTGGGTTTCCTCTGATTACAAAAATAGATGCACTGATAGTAGAAATATTTCGATTGGAATCGTATTGGGTGTTTTCAAAATACCAACTGGTCAAAAAGTGGAATAAAAGGTGAGAAAATGGGCCAAATTTTTGTTTTGTTGCAGTGCTCAGCAACTAATGGTCCAAACCATAGCTTTCTATGATCTCAACATGTTTGTAAAATAGTCTAGTTTTATTTTATGGAGGTATTTTTCGTTTGTAGTCATCATTAGATGGTGATTTTGGAAATGTGGTAGTAAAATGTCGCATCAAAAATAGTTTAAAATCTCTACTATAATTACGATAAAAATTACCGAAATCGTCATAAAAATTTGCAAAAATATCGTAAAAATTTCCCGCCATTTCCATACTACCGATGAAACTATAAAACATAGGATATGCTTTTGCTTATTGAATTTTGTTAAATCCATAAAAACTTGATATTTGAAATTTCATTGCAATTTTTCAGGTTCAAAAAGTCTAAATTGTTTGTTGAACAAAATGTTTGAAAGTACTTGTAAGAATTATTTCTGAAATTTCAAAGGTCCAAAAAGTCAATGAAAATATAAAAAATTTTCCAAGTTCAAAAAAGTCTGACAAAATGTCTAAAATTTACCCTGATTTATTCAATTTTCAAGTTCAAAAAGTCTAAATTATCTGTCTGCCAAAATTTCTAAAAGTCAGCATTATCTCTGAAAATTTTCCAAGTCCAAAAAGTCAATAGAAATCTGAAAATTCTAAGTCCAAAAAAGTCTGACAAAAAGTTTGAAAATCAATTTTCAAGTTCAAAAAGTCTAAATCGTTTGTCTGACAAATTGTCTAAAAATCATAATTATCTCTGAAATTTTACAAATTCAAAAATTCAGCGGAAATCTGAAAATGTTTCCAAGTGAAAAAAAGTCTGACAAAATGTCTAAAAGTCATTGCAACAAAATGTTGAGACAGAATTTCGTCACTTTTTTCTCGGAATTACCCACAGCCAAAGCATAAAAATAATGATCAAAGTTTTTTAAAAAGTTAACAAAAAATGTTCAAAATTCTTGATCATGGTTTTTTAATACGCAGGTAATTGATGGATCTTATACTTGACGTAGCCTGGACTTTTTGAGTTGGGGGGGGGGGGAGGTGCCTGCTGTGCCAGTGTAGGAAATCTAAAAAAACCACGAGGTTTGAGTTTGGGTAGGGAGAATTCGAAAAATGTTGATGTGATTTCTGCTGAAAGTGTTAAAATGAAAATGCGATGGTAATTTTTTTTTAAATAACATTTTTTTGGAAAAACAAAAGAAATTTCTTTCTGAAGGAATCCGAAAAATTCCATCGACAGCGAGGAAAAAATAGTCAAGGTGTGCTACAAATGGCTGACAAGAACCGAGAAATTGTCCAGAATATAAATAAGAAAAAAACGTACCTCGAATTTTGACCAAATCCAAGGAGGCCGTTTATTTTTAGTTGAAGATGCACCATAAAAATTTTAAATCTTCAACTAAAAAGAGGAAAGGAGCTGGGATGCTCAAAGGGGGGTCACTTTTGAAAGAAAACGCGATTTTTGCCATTTTTGTGGTTGTGACACGCTGACGCCTGCTTGATACCTCGGTCAATCCCCTGAAAAAGTGCAATTTGAGTTTCTAAACCACCCTAGGCCTTTAATCTTGAAATTGGATGCCACTTATTATCCCCTCTAAGGGCCTAAAAAGTTGCAGATCGCTGAAAAATCGAGATTTTTGAATTACAAGAAAATAAAACAACCTTCGCTTGGTACCAAAACTGGACTCACTAGACTCCCATTTATGCAAAAAAATTATTTCGACTAAAAAAATTGAAAATTTTCCATTACAGTTTGGCTTACTTTTAATTTTCTTATTTTTTCAAGGTGAAAATCTATTTTTGCGAAAACCAAAAGTTGGTGCAATGAAAAATTTTCAATCTTTTTAATCGAAATATTTTTTTTGCATTAATAGGAGTTTTCTAGGTCCAATTTCGGTACCAAAAGCTGAGGTTGTTTAATTTTTTTGTAATTGAAAAATCTCGATTTTTCAGCGATCTGCAACTTTTCAACCCCCTGGCAAAGGGTAATAGGTAAATGTTACCCAATTTTGAGGTCAATGGACAATGGAGGTGTAGAAACTCAAATTGCACTTTTTCAGAAGATGACTGACCGTACCAGGTAGGTGACACTACCCAAAAATAGAAAAACCTAATTTTTTTCAAAAATTCCCCCACTTTGAGCTAGCAGTCTAAAAAATTTCATGGTGCATCTCCAACTCAAAATGAACCACCAACCATCTTTGGATTTGTTCAAAATCCGACGTAAATATGTTTTTTTTTCACTCCACCCCACTATGCATGTATAATATATTGATATATTTTACGAACAAAACGAACTAATTCACCACACAATTGTAAAATTAATGAAATGAGGTTTGATTCGGTTCTCTTCGTCGTACTAATCTCACCGTGTATAGAATTTCAGACATGTCTAACCATTTTGACGGGTTGCGGAAATACACTCTTTTGAAGTATTTCATTCGAATGTTTGACAATTGATGACGAAAATTTCGAGTGTTATTGGGGCGAGTGTTTGCGGAGTAGGAATTGTCAACTTGTGTCAGATTTAAAACGAATTGGATAAAATATGAATTTGGATTCAGGAAGGTTCGAGGTGGGAATGAAATATGTGTATGTAAATAAATATCACGAAAAAACTGAAAAAAATTCAAATAGGTACGTGTTGAATTTTTCCAAATTCAGCTGGATATTGAATCAGTTTTCATTATTAATTTGTGCTTAGGAAAATTTTCTGTATAAGAAATAATCCGCAATAATACCTACATGAAAAAATGTACCTAAATACTGTAAAAATTGTGTGCAGATAGAGAAAGAATTACGCAATTTTGTGTATTTTCCTATATGGAGGATTATTTTCAGCTTCGTACGTCTCCACATCGATTATCGAACCGCAATGACCAGATTCCATGCGGTAAAACGGTAATTTCCTCGCGTTCTAATGGTAAAATTCCAGATTTTCTCGGGTTCGTACTTATATAAGATGGGTCAAAAACTTCATCGTCAGATTACTTTAAACTTTTGCGCGTTACGATAATATTTAATGCATTAACGAAACATGAACTTTGAAATTAATTTGCAAAGTTTTATTATTAAACAAAGTTGAAAAACATTCGCGTTTAAAACTTTATCGCGCGTTCTTGCAGTATTCGCAGAAGAATTATGGTTCTGGTATGTAACGTAATTTATCTATCAGAATCTTTGGCCGCCATAACTAACGAGGGTTTGCAGCGGAAACGCAGAAATTGTTTCGAAAAATAACAGATAAAAAATAAAATTAGAAATAAATCCTTTTCGGTGTACCGAAATTAATGGTGCTGGATATGAGTATGTTGAAGAGGTATAAGCTAGTATATGACGTAACCTCAAAATTCATACTATTTCGGAGTGCTGAGAGCGGATGCTAGGGTATTTTTCTTCGAGGTTTGAAGTGTTGAGGGATAAGGAAAATTTTATTTGCTAAGGCCAAGTTTTGGTCCAATCAAAATCACCTTTTATAAATTTTTTCGTTTGTCAAATGCTGTTTTCTCTTTTCAGTCAATGAGTATCGCAGATACGAGATTTAGTTAGGTAGTAATTTTTTTTTACAAATTATGTCATATTTTGAAACGTCTCTCGATGTCATTTTGATAAATTTTTCATTTGGTAGGTAATTTTTTCCAAAAATTTTGCAGCACATGTATTGGTAAATTTTATGTCAAATGACAATTTCTCTTCTCCATCAATGAGTATCGTAGACACGAGTGTTATAAATTTTTATTTCAAGTTACAATTTCCATCTTGAGTCGACCCTCAACGTCATTTTGACCAATTTTCAAGTTGGTAATTTTTCACACAGATTGTACAACACCTGTCTTGGTAACTCGTCTGTCGAATGACATTTTCTCTTCTATGTCAATGAATAGGTAGGTATTAAGGTATTAATTTTTTATTTTGAAATCGCTGCTTAGGGATCCAAAACTTTGTGAAAAATTTTTTCCAGTCAAGGGACGCCATCTGAGGTATATAAAAACCCTCAAAAATTTGTAGTCAACATCACCCCCTTGTCTGGCTGTATCCTTAGCGTGAAAATCGACTGGGTGACTGTTACCAAAAATTGTATGCGGGAGAAAAAGCATTCAAAGAGACTGCACAATCACAATAGTAAACTTGCAGTTCGCTGAAAAAGTCAAAAACTCTCGTCATTTTGAGAAAAATCTCCCAAAAATGCATAATGATGAAGTGTTTCATGAAAACCAAGTGGAAAAAAATATAATTTTTCTGAGAAGTTATGTTTGAATAGCAAAAAATTCTATTTTGGGTACATTTATTCAAACCATTTTTCGTCTTTATGTAGGACGATCTCTTCTCCCCCCCCCCCCGTCTTAGTACGCCGCCAATAAAGGCGATCAACTAATTTTAATTTTTTCAATGCCGTC
>FIZU01023797.1:0-12540 GCA_900064475.1 Pseudococcus longispinus | reverse complement strand
TTTTTTAAAAAAAAAAAAAAAAAAAAAAAAAACGCCCTCGCTTTGCTTGGGCTTATAAATTTGAAATAATGAATATTTTTCAAAATTTTACTCCTAAAATCATCCATTTTTTGGCCAAATCCACCAACCCGCATAAATCAGTTGAATTAGACGAGTATTTAAGGAGGTTCAAAGGGTCTGGACCCCCTTTGATGATTGAAATGTTGAAAAAAATGATGAAATTTCACCTTTCGAAAATGTTTTTTTTACAGAATTTTTCGCTCGGGCTTAATTTTACTTTTTCAGAAAGAATTGAATATGCATTTTCACTTTTCCCCCTCACATCAATATTTTTTGTTCTAATAGTGGAATTTAAAATTTTCAATAGCTGTAGTAACTAGGTATTTTCAGTAATTTTGCCCCCTTCCGTGGTAAATCCCTTCGGTTCGTGCTTGCATTCAAGTTAAGTTCAGTCGGGAAATTTTATACATCTCCCCTATTTTTTATTTTTTCAACAACTAAATTTCAAGCGATACCACACCCCCCCCCCCCCAGCAAAATCATCAAGTTTTGGCATTGACTGTATTCGTGATTTGAAAAATGTTTGAATTTTCCCTCTTTTCAAAATGTTTCGAAATCCAACTGTTTTTCTCATTTTTTGTTTTATTAAATTATCAAAAATATAATTCTTTTGCATTTTGAATATGGGATTTCAAAAGAAATTGCCATGATTTTGTACGAGCAATCATTTTTTTTTCAATTTCATGCATTTTGGAAGATCTGTTCAAAAATTATGCAATTTTTTCAATTTTTTTTTTTGCTGAAACCTCGTTTTCGTATGATTTTTTGACATCAACATCACAGCGTTGTGGTCATGTTCATCAATTTTATTAAATTTTCGCCTTTTCTTTAAAAATTAAATTTGCCCTTACTAGAAGAAAATTCTAAAAATACGAGCTTGATTCAATGAGCTAAGCAGAAGGTACGTACCTAGAAATACGAGTACAAATTGATCAGAGGAACAAACAAATAAGTACGAATATATCTCAGCGTACAATTTTTCAACATAAACGAACTTGATTGATTGATGAATTGTTGAAAAGAAACAATTTGTTAGGGAAACTTAGATAAAATTATGTAAAAATAGGAAAATTTCATTTTTGCAAAAATTTTTCATTTGAACTTCAAAAAAAGGGTAAGAAATTAATTTAGTAATGCACTTTTGGATTTTCCTTCGAAATTATGTTGTGTATATTTACCTGTAATAAGAAATTTGAAAACGTATACAGGCAGCCGGACCGGATTTAAAGGGGAGCAGTGGGTCTCTACCAAATTACTTGAAAATTTAAAATTATGAGAATTTGCGCGTTCAGATCCATAGGTAATTATAAAAATAATAGGAATTCTGCTTTTGTATATGTTACGCCTAAATCGTGTAATTGCCTAATTCATGAAATAGGCAAAAGAATTGCCTATTTTGTGAAGATTGCTCAATTCGTGAAGTTTTAAACTTGAAACGATTTTATCATTTTTCTCAGCCAACTACAAAAGATCCATGATATTTCAGCCCCAAGTTCAAGCTTTCAGCTCTGTTTCAAAAAAAAAATTATTCCCCTGCGGTGAATAGAAAAAATTTTAGAGCACAAAGACGTTAGAATTATCTTCTTAAATTTGAAACAGTTACAACAATTTTCCTACTAGAGGTAAGAGCCTGAATTTAGTTTTAAATTAAAGCTGAGAGCTTGTGCTTGAAGCTAAAATATTGTGGATCTTTTGTAGTTGACTGAGAAAAATGACAGAATCGTTTTAAGTTTAAAATTTCACGAATTGGGCAATCTTCACAAAATAGGCAATTTTTTTGCACCCTCGCTTCGCTCCGGCTCCATAACTTTACTAGACATCATACCTGGTTACTTTTTAGGCAATTTGGTGACTTTTTTTAAATGATTTTCAAGTTTTAAAAAGAATTATAAAGAAAATCCAAATTTTCAAGTCAATTTTGAAAAATACGAGTGCCTAGATGAACCTCAGAGTTGACTTTTTAACTTAAAAATAAAGTAAAATCTTGGAGTTGACTCCACAAACATTCGAAACATTTAATAACTCCTCCAATGTGAAATTGAAAGGAACTGTAACTCGTTTTTTAATTTTTTTTCACCAAATTACACAGCGTTTGGTATGTGTAGCTAGAAATAAAATTTGTTTAAATAGTTGACTCTCGAAAAGCACATGAACCAAGATTTATTAAAAAGGGCAATTTTTAATTCTGAAACTTCAAATGGGGGTGAAGAGCAAAGTTGATATACGTATCAAATTTTCAAAAGAAAATTGTTTCAAATGTTATTCTTGCTTTGTCTGAACATAAGCATAAAATTTGAAATTTTTTAGTTCCATGGACAGGGTAGAATCCTGAAAACCAAATTTTTGGAGTTTTTCACCTCTCCCTCAAATTTTTGAAGTAATAAGAATAAAAATGAATTAATAAGGAAGCAAGACAACTAAATATAGGATTTTCAAATTTAAAAAAAATGAGGAATCACTGAAGATGTCGAAAAAATGATTTGACTCTTTTCCTTCAACTCCGAGGAAAAAAGAGCCCACTCCTCTATCAATTTCGAAAAGAGTCAAATTCTCAAAAAATCAGAGTATACAGCTTAACTCTTTGTCTATCAATACTTGATATTTATCAAAAAACCATGAAAATCAACTTTTGGATGGTTACTTTTTTAATGAAAAATAGTTGCTGAAATTACTTTTTTTTTGTAGGGGGGCTTCAGTTGTGATGCCTGCTTTGTATATTTTTACAAAATAATTGATATCGTTGACAACTGTATAATTGACATAAAATCACTTTTTTTTTGCCAACCCCCCTTCCCTCAAATGACTCTTTGGCTACGCTACTGCATCGATATCAGCTTATTTGAATGAAGGTTGTACAGAATTTTCAAACAAAATTTTGACCTACAAAAATATTCTAATTCAAAAAACAAATACTGCTGGTATTTTGCCTTTTATGAAAATTTCAAGGGGTCTCCACCAAAAATCTGGCGTCAGGGCCTAAAAAGTTCAAATCCGGTCTTATAAATAGTATCTCGTGTCTTTCAGACAATATGAGCCCCCCCCCCCCCGACCACCGACTGCAGAATATATCAGTGAATAATTATTTTTCATGATGGCCGCATTATTCGAATCGACGGATGTCTGATTATTGATTAAGGTTTATGACGAAATTTTAAACAATTTTTCATTTCAAATTAAAATTTTCTAATAAAAATGTATTATTCTTGCATCCTAACTCCGTAAATTAATTGTTTTTATTTTTTTTGAAATCGTATTTCAAATAAAGGTTCATGCGAGTAGGTAATAAAAAATTAAATTCAAAATTCTCGTAAATTCTGATTTCTGTTTCAAGATGAGATTATAGACTACAACCGATCTGAATTTAAACTATTAAATTGGTAGGGGAGTGCAAAATGCAACTCAAAGCTCAATACGATAATTTGTTGCTGGGTAGTTAAATTTGCGACGCGAAAATCAACTCGATGGCAAAAAACGAAGCACTTACAAAAGCAAGGTCGCGGTTTTTTTAAAAAAAAAAAGTCATAATCCCCACCTCCGAGAAATTTTCGTTTTAGAGATTGGATGAAAAGCGTGTTTAATTGCGACGCGATCGAAGAGCCAGAGAATAATTCTTGTGCGGCGTGCGTTTTTTTTGTTGTACGAAATGCAATGCAACGAAGGCGAAAAGACGATCTCGAATATAACTTTCACCCTCTATGGATGAGACAGGGTTGCGCACGCATCTACCCGCCCGTTTTCCGCCAATCAAGACTTTTCACACGAACACAAGCAGAAATGGCGAGCCAATCTGAATGCAATAACCGAGTTGATTTGGCCGTCGCGCGAAATTCACGTTTCCAAAAAGCCGATGTAAATTTAATTATCAGATCATTAAAGATGCCGCACGAAGGATGGAATATGACGGCGCGGGGCTACAAAAATGGTGGGGCCGGGGACGATAAACGTTTCCCCTTCGTGGTATTGCAATTGCCAGCCTAATGGTTTTCCCTGTCATCAGAGCGTCCGTAAAGGAACGGGCCACTTGCTTTGGGATTTCCGTAAGAGTTTCGTGGCAGAATAGTGTCGTTGTTATCAGAGGGCGCAATTTCCTTCCGTTTTTCCAAAAAGTATTTTCCGGGACGTCGCGATTGTTTTTTCGGTTTTTATCAATTTTCGTCAATTTTTCCATCCCATTATCGGTATTTTTTTCATCGATAATTTTTCAACAAAGTTGGCCAGTTCCGTTAACCCAGCCGCCGGTGATTGTGTTCGTACTTTGAAGCGATCGTCAGGCCGTTAGCTCGACGAGGTTTTTTTCTCATCTTTTGGAGTCGTGGATTGTGTCCGCCAAATGTCCGATGATGGTCGATGAACGCGTGATGTAGGTGCGATTCCATGTGTTTCTGCGAATCCGAAAGTATTTTTCAAAACGCTAACTGGAAATGTAAAACGAAAACCGATCAATTTCATTCATCAGGTAAGAGTTTTTACGAACTTGTTTGCCTCGTGTAGTGTACAAGATTCGAATTCTGAATTTTTCCCAGTTTTTTTTTTCTTAACCAGCAGGTGTTTTAATATACCTAGTTATTCTTTTTCGTTTCGAATGATAAGGAACTGTCGGTGTCATGATTGATTCCATCTTGGTGTTTTGCTTCATAACTGCTAGAAATATTCGTGGCATATTCAATTAAGTAGATACCCATGCTGAATAATGTTTGAATATGATATTTTTCTTTCGTGAAACAATGATCAATTGTTCATTGAATATTTCCCTTGAGATATAACCATGTTTTTCCCAAAGCCATCTTGCTTTTGAGTAGATATTCGAGGAGTAAAGGTATTTTAAAGTTCTTCGATGTAACTATCTTACAGTTTGATAAAAAAAATTATATATTTTGGAAATAATAATGTTGGTACATTCGTATATGTAGAGAATATTTGCTAAAAGTCTCTAAAAAATGAAGATAATCGACATAATGAATTTTGATTGAATCATTAAATTGAAACATTTTGAAGTCTCAGCATAATATTCAATATCTTAATTTCAACAAAAATCTATACCTACCTATACCTGTAACATCTAAATTTAATATGCAAATGTTCATATAGTTGCAAAAAAAAAGGGTTATGTGCAATGTTATAGTTTCAAAAAGAACATAAGTACCTGTTAACTAAATCTTAGGAAAAATTGTTGGTTTTTTCAATCACAATTCCCCATGTCCTTGAAATTTTTCACCTTCGTTTTTCTGAAGTGATTTATTGGCCTTTTTCCAAAATAAATACAACGAAAAATTATTGGTCATGAGTACACAATTAATGCGAAATGTTCTGTGTAATCCTGTTTTCATTTTTTTATTGAGAAATTTATGGATTTTTGTTGATAAACAATTGACATATTTTTTAATTTGCAATTTCATAATAAGTTGGCCATTTTTTATTTTTGATATTGTTTTGTTCTTCTTTAATATTTATTTTCAACGGTAGCCACCGAAGATTATTTTTAGTTTATGAGAGGGGGGCATAGAATCGAATGAGATGTAGTTTTTGGTGCTATGGTCAGAAATTTTCCTTACAATTCAAATAGGTTATCTACGTATATAAATTAATTACAGGTTTTCACTCAAGAGAAAAAACTATGTTTTTTTGGCTTGAATTAGAAAAAACTAATAGGTTTGAGAAAGCAGTTATCAAATGACTTTTTTAAATATCATATTTCCATGATTTTCTTAATATTTGATCACAAAGCCTTTAGAATGCTCGTAAATCAAACATGAGTTATGATTCTGTTTATTATTTCAGCCAAGAGACATAAAAATTAGGTTGTATTTCCCTTTTCATTCAATCATTTTTCTGACAATTCGAAAAATTTGAAAAAATCATATGTACTAGGTACGAAAACACGAGTATTATCAAATTACGATTTTTTTGTTCTGTTTTTTTCAAATCCTCGTACATTTTGCTTGACCAAAAGTGTTGGATTCTCAAAGTTTTACGTGGAACACTGATTGATATCTACAAACAAATTTTCCATCAAATGAGCAGCGACGATTTTTATGATTTTTTTGATAATTTTTTTCACATTTCCAATAATTTTTATGATAATTTTAGCATTTTTACGAAATTTTTATGATTTTCATAATTTTTTTATAATTTTGATATTTTTACCAATTTTTATAATAATTTCAATAATTTTTGCCACATTTTCAACAATTTTTATGATTATTTGCAATTTTTAAATCTGATTTCGAATGAAAATTATGTAAAGAATGTGGGCCCGGGAGTACCTACCTAGTTAGGTATTTAAAAAAAAAGTATATAAAAATGCACAAAAATTCTATAATTGAAAATGAGAAACTTATAATGGCGCGAGGATCGAACTGAATGTAAGACAAAAGAAATTAGATGCTTGACCTCTGCCTTTAAAAACTCACGTTTTTAAATAGAAAAACTGGGTTGGAAATTTTGAGAAAATTTCATCGATGTGAGGAATTGGTGGGTACCTACACTTGAGAATTTGAACTTTTTTGTCCCATCGATGATTCTCCTTTGGTTTGCACATTATAAACTGACTCTTTTTCACTCTAATATGATGTATATCTCATGTAGATTATCTTGGTCATTTAAATCTTTTTTCGTGTTTAATTGATTTTCATGCTTATTTTTAATCATGCAACATTAACATTAGAAGCAATTGCAAAACCATCAAAAATTGAGATTGGACGTATTTTATTGTCAGAAGAAAGATTCAAAACTATGAAATGCCAATTTTTAAGCTGCTTGAATAGCTCATAGCGATGGTCGTGTTGCTTTGATACTAAAAACAATAGCAAATTCGGAACCTCTAAACTTTTTTGAAAAAACGTCATAAACTTGTTTTTTCAATGTTCAAGGGTTTATATGGATGATTTAGCCCTGAGCACCAAATTTTAAATTATCAAGTGGAAGTTGGTGACAAAATTTTTAGCTCTGTATCTCAACTCTAATTTTTTAATTGAGTTTATTAACTTTGGAAAATTTTACATAAAATGAGTTGAAAAAAAATTGAAGTTTCCCAATTTTGCTAAAATTACAATAAGTACTCGTATATGATAAAATTGCTAGCAGAATTTTTCGCATTGAAAATTGTAAAAGAGTCATTTTTAGGACAAAAAATACATTAAAAAAAATTTTCAGCGAACACATGTCAAATTAAAAGTTTTAACATTGAGGAATAAGTGAGTTTTTCTGTCCAAAAAATTGAAGAAAGAAATTTTTTAACATAGAAACTTAAAAATAATTCATGTAAATTTAAAAGTTTCGAACTTGGAAAAATTGAGTAAAATGAAATTTTCAGCATAAAAATTTGAAGAAGAAAATTTTCTACAGAGAAAATTCTAGACATGATTTTTAGGCTTCTAGGTTATCTGGAAGAGGTTGTGGGTTTTCAAAATGGCGGCATTCTGGTATTTTCAATGAAAATTGGAAAAAAGGGAAAAAATAAAAGAATTTGGTTTAAATTCAGGTCGGTGATATATTTTGGTGTCATTTATGATATTTTTCAAGAAAAAAAAATTTCCACCAGAATTGACTCATTTAAAAGAGGAAAATGGGCAAAAAAATCGTGTTTTTTTGTAGTTTTGAAGATGACGCATCGCGATATCAAGTTTTACAAAAATATGAGGTTGTACATCTAGACTAAGTACACTATGTATAATTTTTTCAGAATTGCACCTCATAAAGGGGTTACCAAAATGTTCCGTTAGAAAGCTCAAAATGTACATTCAACTTTGAAAAAGTGCTCGAAATTTTGTTTTAAAAATTCCATAAATTATTCTCGATACTGTCTACTATCCCTGCAAGTTTGAAACAATTTGGTTGAAAACCGCCAAAAATAGGAATTTCAATGAAAATCTATGTTTAAGCTGCAATTTTGAGGTTATAGTTGAGATATCGAGCTAAAAATGTTGTCAGGGGAGGGGGGTAAAGACCATAAGAACCAACTTTCACTGGATAATCTCAAATTCGATGCTCAGAGCCAAATCACCGCAATAAACCCAGCTCTAATGTTTAAGAAAATCGTGAACGCTTTGATCAATTTTCATAATTTTGTCGTATTTCGAAAATTCAAATAATTTTGAAAAACCAAAAACCGCAAACATATATTTCAAAAAATTTATCGAAAGTTTAAAAAAAGGTAAAAATGCTCCCAAATCTCGAATTTACTATCGATTTTTGCACTAAATTGTTGGCTTTGTATTTGCTGTAAACAAAAGTTAGTTATCGCTCCAGATTAAATTTGATGTTATTTATTGCTGGTAATAATTTCTCTTTCGTCATTTATTACGAGTATTATTAAAAAAACGGTTCAATCTCAGATAGGTATAATTTGCTACACCTATTGTGACCTGGACTCGCAAGTGGCAAAAAACAGTTGTTAAAGAAATTGCAAATTGTTTTCAACTTATTTTTTCAAAAAAGTTCCTTCCAGTTTCCCCCATCTCAATCTAATTTTTTCAATTAAAAATGAATTTTGTCATTAATGTGCTCACGGTCTCATCCTCTTTTTGACAAAATTGTATGTTTAATTGAAAAAATTCGATTTGAGTGGAAATTTGGGAAAATTGGAGAAAATGATGATATTTTTTAAAAAATGAAACTACGAGTAGAATTTTGCATTTTTTAAAAATCAACTTGAGAAACTCTGATAAAGTCAGAAATCTGTGATTTGTTTCATTCGAAAAAACGTATCTTCGTCTATCAGAATCGTCAAAAAAGTGAAAATCAAAGTTTTGACACGATAGGTCCTTTTGCTAGGGCAAATTACATGTACCTAGGCACTGATATCTTGAAATTTAACACCTATATGTCATACGAGTGTACGAATTAAGGTGGATGAGTATTTGAATTATAATTCAACCAAAACCATTCAAAAACGTGTCTTTCCAAGTAAGTTTGTTTATATTCACTTGCAAATACAATCTATTCGTAAAAATAATTCATCTCCCTTTGTATTTTTTTTTTTTTTCGATGCCAACAAAATAACCACAGGCCTAATACCCAATGATAATTACGTTTTGGAAGAAAGTTGGAAAAAATATGTCATTAGGGGAGACGTTTAAGCACGATGATGAATAGATATTTAGTTCCGGGTCGGCGCGAAAATTTCTATTTAATATTCATCAACGGTTAATGATGATAAAATTTTTCATCGGTTTGTCATGTTGTAAATTTTCCATTTACTTAACGCGTAATAAATCATTTGGTATTTTTCTCCATTTTCGAAAGTCGCTAGCACGTTGACTGCAACAAAATTGCGGACGAATTGATTAATATTAATTCGATCGATTCATTCGATGTAGCAAAAATATCGCCAAATATCACGAATAAAATGCGCAGATAGGTACGAAAAAGAATCCATCCTCCTTTTCTCGTTCGAAAAAAAAAAAAATCCATCGATAAAAAAGAATTAAATAAGGAAACACGTTATAAAAAATAAAGACATATAAAATTATAAGTTGAAAAAAAAATGATAAAAGGTCTTCGTTGTTTTTCGGTTGGATGGAAAAATGGCCTTTGGCGTTAGCTAAAAGCATTAAACCGTTCATATACGGTATATTAACTTCATGTGGTGGACATTTTTCCGGCCGAAGAAGGTTCGGGCTTTTTTTTTCTTTTGCACAAAAAATCCCTATTCGGTGAATTTCACGCAAGTCGTTAAAATATAAAATATCCTAAAAAAGTATATATATGTACAATACCGCTGGGTATACGTATAATATATATCATATGAGGGGAATCTTGGTGAATTTATGGTCGCTGGCGAAAGCGGCCCAGCGTTTTTATTCGTACGCGTACAAGATCAAAAATATGGTTATTTGAACTCGATCCAGATGTTTATTTAGTGAATCTTTTTCTCGAGGAAATTAAGTAGATCGGTTTTTCATACTTGGTCGTGTATGGTACGAGTTATACCGCAGTATTGCGAGATGTGATGTTTGATTTATCTGCGTATAAAAAGATACTGCACGTAAATGTTAAGACAGCACGAAAAATTCCTTAGTCCGCAAAATTTTTTTCCCAAAAATTAATATTTTTGGCGCCATTTAGATAAAGGGAGAATTTTCCGAATGCGAATATGTGCTGGGAATTTTCGTTTAGCAAGTTCATATGTTTATCTGCGAATATATTTTACCATTCGTAGGATACGAGCATTTTAGTCTGGTTGCGAAAATTCATTTTAGTATTCCAATAAATCAAAATACCCTCGTATTTTAAACTACGCTGAAAACCCCGTTTTGTAGAAAGATAAGGAACCCTTTTATGTATGCAAACGTGGCACAATGTTTGTAATTAATTCGCTCGTTCTAGCGGCGTTTTCGATCTCGCTATGAGTTTATCTATACTGCATAATATTCTCGAGGTATTTGGCTAGCGAAATGTTTGGTGGAGGAGAAAAATTTTCCACGAGGAATGGTGGTGCGTCCTATGTGCAGCTATAGGCCTATATACTTACGAGTATAAGGTAAAATCGTCCTCGGTGTGAAAATTAGAATAATGTACCTATTTTATCTCGTGAAAAAGATTTAAAATTTTCATGAAAGTAATGATTGGAAATGTATCAAATAACGCTTGAAAATCACAATTTAGGGCATAATTGAAAAAAAAAATACAGTGATGTATAATTTATGGACAAAAATGACATTTATGCGTGGAAAAAAATTGAGAAAATATGTAAATACGTAGGCCTGAGAATAATTCATTATTATCTATTGTTCTAATAGATTATTTCAAATTTTTGCACCGAAAATATGATACGTACCTAGTTATCGATGTTATTATGTTTTTTCTCTCCATTTTGAATTTCGTTTTGATTTTTTTCCTATGTTATCCTTTTCCCTCAGTTGCAAAATTTAGATACTTAACTATTTCATGTTTTTTCACTGTCTAAGGAAAATCAAGCATTGCTCATAAGAATTTATTTTCGAAGAAGTTATGACAAAGAATTGTAATTTTTTGTTTAAATATATTTTCCAAAAAATTATCAGTCGGTTTTCTGTTTTTCATTGTCTTATTTAAGTAGGTATTTATTGAATTCACCTTAAATTCCGATTCAATTTTAATCATTTTATCGTCATTTTTCAATTTTCAGCGTGAAAATGTGTTCCAAAAATCATTTGATCAAAAAATTCAATTCGATTTATTTTGTTTTTTGAAATGAATGTGGTTACGAGTATTGGCATTTTGTTGTTCATTACATTGGTATTTTGTTATTTTTCTGCATCTACACTTCTAACTTTCAAATGTGTATTATTTTGCACCTCAAAAAATATTTTACCATAGGATATGCTGCTAAGGATAATTTCACGAAAACCTGGCGAAAATCTGCTACGAAAATACGCGACTATGACATTTAAACATTTTGCCCGACTTTTTTGGACTTGGAAAAATTTCAAGATTTCCATTGACTTTTTGAACTTGGAAAATTTCAGAAATAGTTAATGCTGACTTTTAGACAGTTTGCTAGACTTTTTTGGATTTTGAAAAAATTTCAGATTTCCATTCACTTTTTAGATTTGTAAAATTTTCAGTGATAATTTTGATTTTTAGACATTTTTTCATCCAAATAATTTAGATATTTTTAACTCAGAAAATTTTGAAAATCATTATAAATGTTCGATTTTCAGATTTCTACTAATTTTTTGTACTTGGAATTGGATTTCGAAAATGTTTCCAAAAAATTCCATTACGAAATTCACCAACGAAAATTCGTTACAATGACTTTTAGATATTTTGTTCGACTTTTTTGAACTTGAAAATTTTTTTTAAATTCAAATGATTTTTTGGATTTGGCAAATTTCAAGAAAATTTCAAATATCATGACTTGAAAAATTCAATGAGCAAAATCATATCTATGTCTAATAGTTTCACGGGTAGTATGGAAATGCCGGGGACTTTCTATTTTATGCACAAATTCCTTTCTTTTGGAGCACTAGGTAATTATTTATGATTATGCATTAAAATATCTTCGTATGCGGTAAAAACAGGATAAAAAACCATATTTACCTAGTAATGTTTCTTTATTTTTGGCATTTCCTTCTTTATTTTTCTATCATCTTTCCTTGAGATGTAAACTTCAATTTCCATATTATTTTTTTTCAATGTTGAAATACCTACTTTGCAATACGTACACTTATTTTTATAATTTTTAAACAGAAAGACGACATGATAATCGATTAAAAATATTTTTGTTGGCGATTAATCGATGCCCGATTATGTCACATTTATAATTAATTGAGTACTTAGGTACATTATTTTCAAAATAATCGATTATTCTCATCACTGGTTGATAACACTGATAAAAAATATAATAGTTAAGTAACTAATGCAAAATTTTTACGAACGATTTTAATAATTACAGAAGAATTAAGGTGTAGTGGGGTAATTGCAAAACAAAAATCGTATAATTCGACTTTGACGCCATATTTCTCCCAAACTAACCGTACGAATTCGATGAAATTTATA
>FIZU01023794.1:0-19016 GCA_900064475.1 Pseudococcus longispinus | reverse complement strand
GCTTCATAACTCCTTCAATTTTCAAGTTATGCAAAATTTTGTAAGAGTCATTTTTGGTTAAGCTTTTTGAGCTCTACAAAATTAATTAATAATTTTCTGCCCAACTTCACAATTGGAAACATGAGAGACCACTTTGAAAAATTTTTGAAAAAAAAATTATGTTTCAAGAAAATGATACCACTTTTTATCTTTGGTTATAGCTCCTTCAATTTCAGAGTTATGTTAAAGATTATTAGCTCGTTTTGCGGAGCTCAAAAATCTCAACCAAAAATTACATTTACAAAATTTTGCATAACTTGAAAATTAAAAGTTATGAAGCTTACAAATTTTCAAATCATTGTAGCCCTTCAATTTCAGAGTTAGGAAAAACATGAATATGACTCATTTTGTAAACCTTAAAAGTTCTACAAGAAAGTTTCAAAAAAGAATTGCCTGTCTACTATATCATCAGCGAAGTTACAACGTTTTGAAACATCTACCAGAACTAGAGCATAACTATGCCTCTTCAAATTACGGGGGTTGGTGAACATGCATACATTAGTGGTTTCGGTAGTTGGAACTTCCCAATCAACTAATCCAAAAAGTTTTTACATGAAAAAAAAACTGAAATAAATGTTCCTTCCAATGGTGCAAACCGCAACCCTGTACCTATCATGGTTGAAATTTTATGACCAATCAAAGATGGTGAACAAAATTGAAAAAAAAAACTGGCTCAGGATGGGTTGCCTACTCACCCGGTAGAAGGAGGTAGGTAAGTTATGAAACACCCTGTATACAGAATGGCTCAGGACAGATTCTACTTAATTTTTCAATTTGGAAGTAAGTACGCAATGAGATTATAAAAGTTGCATAACCAGTTCTTTAGTAGGCGAACCTTAGATTTTTCAAGAGTTCACCCATAATTTTGATTCAATGACATACAGGGTGTCCTAGTTAAGACTGACCGCCTTCCAGCTGGTAAGTAGGCAACCCATCCTAAATCCAAGTAGATATGTTTGCATACCCTTGGAATTGAAGGAGCAACATTATGCTCATTCAATTTTTTTTTTTTTTTGATATCTTGTTCATTATTTCTGATTTGTCACAAACATTTTGTTACAATAGATAGAGAGTTGCAGTTTGTGACATTCGAAGGAACATTTATTCTAGTTTTTTTCACGCATAAGGCTTTTGGGTGTGTTGATCAAGAAGCCCCATTCGCTAAAAAAATCAATTTTTTAAAATTTGTTTGGAATTCCAAAAAAAATTGTATTGATCTACCATTTTTATGAACTTAGTTTGTGTAAAAAGCATGCTCTTTCCAATGGCATAGCCCTCAGCTTTCTACCTTGCTTGAATCAAATGTTATACGTATACAATTTCAAGAAAAATACATAAAAAATGACTTTTCCCCTTAAATTTTAAAATTTGTTTGAAAATATGATTTTTTCATATGTTTTCCTCAAAATTAATCACGTATAACTTTTGATTTAAACAAGATAGAAAGTTGTGGTTTGCGCCATTGGAAAGATAATATTTCTTTACACCAATCAAGTTCATAATAACGGTAGGTTAACATGAGAAAATTTTTAGAATTTTGATAAAATTGGAAAAAAATGAAATTTTTTATGCATTTTTTCGAATATTTTATTAATTATTAGCGATTGAGGTTTCCCAATCAACTAACCTAAAAAACTTTTACGTGAAAAAAAATCAGAACCAATGCTCCTTCAAATGGAGCAAACCGCAACCCTCTACCTGTTGCACTAAAACTTTTATGACAAATTGAAAATAATGAACAAGATTTCAAAAAAATGAATTTCGAGTGAGCATAACTTTGCTACTTCAATTCCAAGGGTATGCAAGCATATCTACTTGAGCTCAGGGTGGGTTACCTACTTACCAGTTGGAAGGCAGTCACTCTCAACTGGGACACCATGTATTTAATGGTTTGATCTGAGCATTGAGCAAATAAATAAAAGTAGGTATTTATTTTCCTGGGTAAGTATGAGTGAGTCATTGAAAGTGACATTGTCTATGTATCTAAATACTTCCAAGTCAACCTTCGTTTAATTTGTTGAATTGAAATACGAACTAAAAATTTTGATCTAACGATAAAGATATATAGATTTGTTTTTTCTACCAATATTGAGCATTTGTTTGTTTATTTGAGCAGGGATATGTTGAGAGAAAGGTATGTATATCTATGTAGTTCGGAAGGTGTAGAAGTACAAACTTTGGAAACTTATAAAGTCGTTGGCAATATTTGTCTGTTTGTACGTCATTGCGATGTTTTTCGAGATATTACAATGGTCGTGTTTTAAGGTTAGCAACTACTTTTATTGTTTTTCCCGATACGCTGATTAAACAAAAGAAAACTGAAACAAAAGTCGACGCAAATAACGATTATCTCCTTTATCTTTACGACAAGAAGCTAAGACACCGATAAAGAATAATAATGTAACCACATGCTACGTCAAGGTCTCGGTTCCATATGAAGGGGGAAAAATTTGATAGTGAAAATTGCATCTTTGGTGATCCAAATAAGCTCTACACTTATTTAAGTTACGTTTGTGTTAGTACCTTTACCGTTGAAACGAAACCAACAACTACCTAACAAGGTATGCAATAGCAATACTTGCTAGGTACCTTGGTAGTTGGTATACATGTACATATGAGGAAAACATAAATCGTGGGCGACTTATACAAACGAATGTGCGTCCAAGTGAAATATGGCGAATGTAAAATTGCTTTTTTGATGTATTTACCTTGTACGAAGTGTTGATTGAATTCGCATGAGAAATGAAGCTTTTATTATTTTTTTATTGTAATTTTCATCCCGTCGCGTCTTTGAATAAAGAATGGTAACGTTTTATTAATGCGGCCGGGCCGCAGTCGAGCTGGGCCGAAATGCGGTATTTCTTCGAATTGAGTGTACCGCGTTGAAAAGAAGTAGACTCGAGATGACACGTAACGGATGTAAAAATTTATTGGTACGGATGACTCGGTGAATTTTTTTTTTCACTTTGGAATTGAACGCGATTTCGCCGCACGAGATATGGTATTTGGAAGAGTGAGAATTTCATCTTGGTGTTTTATCTCGGTTTTGAAATAATTTACAGTTTTTCGTATATCTATACGCCATGCGGTTGAGAACGAATTGAAAACTTGAGGTGATGGGTTTGCAACAAATTTGAAAAGTTTTTGCATACGGATTGTTGATGGAGCACGTTTTGGCTTATTTTTACTGTGCGTAGAACGATTGGTTTTTTGTTCCGAAAAGTAGAAAATTCTTGTTAGCGAATTTTCTCGTTAATGAATGGACGGGTTGTCTTCAGATTTTTACACTGTGTTGAATGTAATGTAAAATTTGGAATGCAGCACTACAATATTTGCAATCAGTTGCTAAACTTCAGTCGATGTTGAATTTTATCAATTTATGGCTGTTGGAACTTATTTCTGCCTAAGAATTTCATATAATAATTCATTAATTTTATTTTGCGAATGCAAGTTGTAAAATCTTTCGTCGTATTGTGTAAATTAGATTTTTAGACTAAGAAAATTCAAGAAATTGTCGTAAGGGATAACTCAAACTGATTAAATTTTTCAAAAAAATAAGATTAAAATCAGCAAAGATGCATGAAATGTTGTAAAAATTGTTAAAAATATCACAAAAATTCATTAAATTGATTGTGAAAAATATGAAAAATCATCAAAAATGTCCGAAATGTTCAAAATATTCATAAAAATTATTGAAAATGTTCCGGAAGTTGTGAGAAAGACGTCAAAAATATGCATAAAAAGTTGTAAGAATTGTCAAATATTTCTTTAAAATCATTGAAATTGTTACAAAAGTCGCGAAAAATGTCTGAAATGTTGCAAAAACTGTCAAAAAATCATTAAAAATGACTTTTTTATTATAAGTATTTTCAGTAGGTTTAAAGAATTTTATGGAATTTTTGATGATATTTACAACTTTTTATGAGTATGCATTTGTAACGTCTCTTTCACAACTTTTGCTACATTTTCAATGATTTTTATGAAATTTTTGACAATTTTTATCAAAATTCATGTATTTTTCACGGCTTTCTCACTCCTTCTGCAACAATTTTATGGATGATTGATGAAATTGTTGACTACCTATCTTTACAACATCTTATAGATTTTTACCAATTTTTTTGCTATTTGTACTTTGACAATAATTTTAGAGAATTTTTGTATTTTCGACTCTTTAATTTCATGCATTTTTGACGATTTTTTTGAAAATTTGACCAACTTGAGGTACGTACTTCTTACAACAATCCTTCAAATTTTCTGAGTCCAACTCTCGTATTATCAAATTTTCCTAGTTCAAAAAGTGAGCTGGCTTAAGAGAATCTTTGAAGCTTTCCAAGTCCAAAAAGTCATCCAGACTGACACACAATTATGATGCAAAAAATTTCCGGTCCCCTCCCCATAAGTTATATATCCAAGCGAAAAAAAAAATTATCTAAATCCAGTTTTGGAGTGAGAGAATCTCTGGAATTTTCCAATACCAAAAAGTCATCCAGAGTAACAAAATTTTCTGACACAAAAATTTTCCTAACCCCCTTACTTCCCATAAGACATATTCAAAAAGTAAACATAGAATATGATTTTACTAATTAAATGGAAAATCAAAAGTTAAGAGCCTGAAATTTTCCAAGTCCAAAAAGTCAGTGTTTTTTGAATTTTTTCAAGTCCGAACAGTCGTTAAATTCTATGAAATTTTCCAACTCCCAAAAGTCAGATTGATCCAAAACAATTTTTGTCTGACAAAATGGCCAGAAATCAATGTGATTTCTGAATTTTTTCCACATCCAAAAAGTCGTGTGAACTCTCAAAAATGTTGTCCGTCCAAAAAGTTAATAAATGGGGGGGGCGGTGGATTCAGATTGATCCGGTACAATTTCAGTCTGATATAATGTCTAAAAGTCAGCCTGATTTCTGACTTATTTTCTAGGTCCAAAAAGGTTGTTTGAATTCTTAAAAAAATATGCCAACATTTTGCAAGTTCAAAAATTCAAGTCAAGTCTAATGTCTGACAAAATGTATAAAATTCATCGTTGGGAAAGTTTGTGACGAAATTTCAGATTGATCCAATCATGCTTAAAAGTCAGCGTGATTTATTTGTTTTTTTTCTAAGCCCAAAAAGTCGTTTGAAATCTCAAAAAAAAAAGTCCTCGCCATTTCCATACAACCGATGAGACTTTGTAGGTATTTAAAATTTTCTTTAAATTTTTCAACTTCAAAGTTTCTTAGATTTTGAAAATTTCAGATATTACGCAGATTTTCAGACATTTTGTCAGACTTTTTTGGACTTGGAAATTTTTTTTAGATTTCCACTTCCAAAAAGTCAATGGAAATCTAAAAAAATTTTCCAAGTCCAAAAAAGTCTGACAAAATGTCTGAAAATTTGCGTAATATCTGAAATTTTCAAAATCCAAGAAATCTGTCTGACAAAACATCAGAAAGTTACACTGATTTATGAAATTTTCCAAGTTCAAAAAGTCTAAATTATTTGTCTGACAAAATATCTAAAAGTTAGCATCATCTCTGAAGTTTTCCAAGTTCAAAAAATCAATGGAAATCTGAAAAATTTTCCAATGCCAAAAAAGTCATCGTCATGTAATTTTGTTCAAAAATCTGATAATTGTGAAAAAATATATAGGTACTTAGGTCAATCTGAAAAAAGTTAAGAATCTCTCAATTTTTCCAAGTGTAGAAATTGAGTTAAATCAGATTGATCCGATATAACGTTTGACTAATAAAATGCCTAAAAGTCAGGAACATCATTTGTTCCATTCTAGTGATCGAGTTGGTTGTTTCATTTGTCTGGCAAAAAGCTGAAAATTCCCGATCCTCTAATACTGCAAAAAGTTGAAAAAAAATTAAAAATTAAAATTACTGTTATTTTTCAAATTTTTGCCCTAGTTTTTATTATACGAATAAATGAATATCTTGATTTCCATAATGAAAGATGAAAATATATTTTTTTCGAAATTTTTCCCTCGCAGACATCACATAAAAATTGCAAACAAAAGAACCAAGGGCAAAAAAACACATAAAATTTCGTTTGTAATATATCTGCAGTAACACCATGAAAAATTTTCACACATAAAAAAAAATTAAATTCGCCACTGTATTTGACCTCTTCTCTAAAATTATAGATTCAGTTTCCACCTGTGAATTGAAATACCCAAACACTTAATTCCGTTCATTATTTTACTCGAAATTGAAATCGTTCGCAGTCAATATCATTTCGACGTAAACAAACGATACGGTAATACCAATTACATTTATACTGCTGATAGAAAGTTTAATGGTTACATTTATTACGCTCACAGTGGCGATACGAATTAATAATAGATTCGAGTTCATTATATGATAACAAAGATGATTATTTCAGTCGATTTGCGTCTAATTGTGCGAATTCAAAAATGGTAACGCGATATGGGACACGAACGCGATTTATTTCTCGTACCTAAACAACACAACGTAACACCGAACACGCGAATAAATCATTTCTTGAAAAATAAACGCGTGCCATCGACATGCCATCGGATCCGGAAAAAATCCGTGGCAATGCTAATTACAACGTAGATCGACTCCTGTATGAAAATTTTCACAAACTTACCAAAACTACCCCTTAGCATATATTTTACCAGGCCAACGAACCAATCTTGGAGGAAGCAGTAACGAAGAAAACCATACCCGGTGACAGAATGAAAAAGACAAACAAAAGCGAAGAATGGCATAATTAATAGCCAGTCGGCTAGTAATGATAAACGTGTACTTGGATGTACAGACGACGTTTTAAGTGGTTTTGAGTTTGGCCAATTATATCCAGTTACAATATTAAATCACGCTATACGATACGTCACTCCGGCGGATCATTTTTTTCCTCCGTTCTCCTCCCAGGGCAAGGGAGTCGCATCGCTCAACGACGAAAAAATGTACTGTTCAGCGTCTCATTAATGACAGAAAGAGAGACTCTTCGTTCCAGCACTTCCCTTCGCGTCGTCGAATAGCCTATGTTGGTACTTTTTGTCTGCTTTTCGTTGCCTTTTGCCGAAACGTGCGACAGCGAGAGAGGTGTTCCCTTTAACGTTGACGAATTTGTTGTTTCCACTTAGGAATATTTCGCACCGGCGGCGTCGCTGGCGGAATTATAAAACGCCAAGTGCGCGAGGCGGTGTTCCAAAGTGACACTTTCTTTATGTAGGAATAAAGGCGGCAACGCGAACGCACTTCTTTATAACGAAGTTATTTTAACGTCTTTTATTTTAGTATAAAACTTTCATTCAATAACGTTTTTCGTTTATTACGCTCGAATGAAGAAAACGATCTTTAATTACTTTTAAAATGATTATTATGAAAATGAAACTTTCGCAATAACAAGCGCAAAAACAAAAGAAACCAACCAAGTAATATGTGTCTAATAATAGCGTAGTTTAACTTTTATATCGAAGTTATTATATTTCTGGAAATCGATCCGCGAATCATACGGAAACCCAGGCAAACCTATACGTGCCCATCGCCCGTCCAATAATTTCCTTTCATCTTCATCGCCATCCCGCCAGTTAAATATCAACGCAATGTTCGACGAAAGAAAACTTAAAGCAATACCAACCACTCCGATACGAAATCTATTTTCGATACCGTCGTACGTTATTTTTCTTTATAATTGGCATTTTCTTTTCTTCGTGTCCTCAATTTTTTTTTCCTCCACTCGGATACGCAGCGCCGAGTACCATACGATCGTAAATTAAACATACATTACGATTTCTCCTCCTTCGCTGGCGAAATAACGTTGTTTCACTTCGACTCTCACATTCGTCACCGGCGAACTTACAAATTAAAAAAAAAATCACCTTTACCTTTCGACGACATCGGTTACCACCAAACTAATTTTATACATTGAACTTTTTGCTTGCGCCAATAACCATAATCGATACAAGTGCGATAGTGTATTACGACAGCTGCTTCAAATATATTTCTTCTTATACTTTACCCCGCTTCACCTGGACACCCTTATACGAGCCACCAAACACACACGCACACCGCGAGCAGAAAAAATAACAAGAGAAATAAGGAAAAATTTTTTTCGGGTCATGGCAATCAGTATACTGTGTTTGTATGGGTATCTATATTATGAGGCGAATCGTATTTACAATCTGTTACGATACCGATATCACGTGTGTAAACAAAATTCTACTACTCAAATTACTTCTCGCTAGTTAAATAAAAACACACCCCCGTAAGAGCACTCCTTCTACCCGTTCAAAGGTCAAAGGCCATTGCGTTGCAGGTGGACGTTTGAACCTTACTGTAGATGAGATCGGCATGTTGGGTATTGGCTGCACAAATATACGTGACATTCCGATACCAATACGTACCCGCAGCTCGAGAGAAGAGATAGAATTAAAAGCGTCCAGTAAGCTGGATGTGAAAATTACGAGTCAGCGAAATCTAGAAATTAGTTTGGATGTTTTATGGGATTGCTGTGTGTTTTTTTTGGTGGAATTTAGTCCATCGTGTGGTTTGAAAATTGAAGAGGAAGGGTGGATATTTTTTGATGGTACAAAAGTAATAAGTCGAGGAGAAATTACATTAAACATTCAAGAGACGTAGCTTAATTTAGTCTAAAATCTCGGTGGGACGGAGGAAATAAAAATGAGAAATTTTTCTGCTGAAATTGTATAAACAAGCAAATATTATTGCTTTATGAGGAGACAAATGCTGCGACCAATCTAACCTGTTTTTTTTTCGGTTTAGCTTGAGCAGTTTGAAATTTTTGTGATATAATCACTAAATTTTGTGGATTTTTTCGCTCCAGGCTCTTTTGTTCGGCATCTTCATTTGATTTGAACGCATCCCCTGATGAAGCAAGGAAAAAAAGTTAACGAAGAATATTTTTGGTTGGTTTCTAAATGTAAATTTTCTAATTCAAGTCAAAAAATTCTCTATTTGATACTTTTGAACAAAATTTATTACTTCTTGAAAATACGAGTAAAAACTGCAATTTCAACCCAAAAATTGATTTTTTGACGATTTCAACATTTAAAAAAAATCAAACTATTTCTATGAAGTTTGACAATTTTTTCAGATTTTGAGAATTTTGTCCAGCTGAAGTACCAAAAATATTGTCCAATTAGAATATTTCACAAAATTTGCACTTAGGTATTTGCCCAATATTACTAAGTGCAAGACAATAAGCCTAAAATTTTGAAACTTTTGCAAAACTCAATGATTAACATTAGAAATGAGGTGAATCCAAAAAAGATAGGATGAAAATTTGAGATGTGACACATCCTAATAATTTTTTGCCGAAATGCCATTCGTAAAAAGGAAGATCAAAATCAAGAAATTCTCGAAACTTCAGATCATCTCATTTACTTTTAATTAGATACTATTTCATATCTCAAGAAAAAGTCACCAAAGAATAATTTGAGCCGTGAAATCAATTCTTCTGGAAGTTAAGTACCTACTTAGAATTAAGCTTCAAAAAATTGACTTTTTGTCAAATGTCCACGGAATCAAAGAACTTTCTTAAGGTACATTCAAGTGTTTTGTACCATGGAAAAATTTAAATCATAACGAGAAAGAAGTGATTGCAATAAGGGTTTCGCTCACAGAGCAAAAACTCTATAAAGAACGAAATTTTGATTGTTTTCTGTCCCAAATTCGAAAATTTTTAAACCTGAAAGTTGAAGGTTTCCTTATTTTCAAACATTTTTTTTTTTATATTAAAATATCAAAAATAACAAAAAATAACAGAATTTTGATTTCTTTTGGGGCCCTAAATTTGGAAGTTTTGGGACCTCAATCCTTCATAACAGTTCTACACGGCAAAAGAAACATTTTGAAAAAAACAGTGAAAATTGGTCCATTAAAAGAAGCGGGATGAATTGATCAAAGGTTTTTTCCGAAAACTTGTCAATTCTTATATTGAAGTCGCCATATATTTCCATAATTAAATAATTTTCCCTTGAAGAAAAAGTTTGTGCGGATTTTTTAGCAGTTTTTTTATTTTAGAAAATTTTTGATTGGTTCAGAAATTTACAAATTTTTTGTAATGAATAATATGTCTTAAAGCTGGAGTCAAGAAAATTTTGATTTGAGATTTCACGTCAAAAAATTTAGATGTACTTTTTGGTATCGAAAAATTTCAGATTTTCTCTTGCTACAGATTAATAATTATTGGACTTGAAAAATTTTATAAGGTGGTCAGATGACTTTTTAGGCTCAGAAAATTTATATCGTTGTAGTTGTTTTCTCCTGAAAAAAAAAAAGAAAAAGAAATGAATGAAATGAAATATGAAAGATTTCAGAAATGCAGGAAATTGTGAAAATTTTTAACAATTTGTTTAATATCCTTAAAATAGTTGTAAAAGAAATGAAAAAATTTTTAAAAAAGTCTAAAATATGAAATATGTCAAAAAATTCATAAAAATCAATAATCATTGAAAATGTAGGAAATACTGTGGTAAGTCGTCCAAAATGTCTGAAATGTTATTGTTTCTTTAACAACTCGAAAACTATCTCTTTTTTGCTTCAAAAAGCTTCACTACGCAACAACATTCGACATTACTTTATTACACATAGAAAACTATACAAAATACATACATCTTGTACCAACGAAGTACTTTATTACAATTAAAAACGCGAACGAATTCGATAGCTGAGCGAGAGAGCCAAATCAGCCAAACCAACGGTACCTTATCTAAAAAGATAAGGAAACCGGCAAAATGCGTATCTGTGGGTTTTCCCTACCTAGCAGAACATTCGAATAACCTATATACATATGTACATCCGATAACAGTTATAAAAACTGCCCAAAAAAAGTCTCTGTCATTTCCATTCTACCCATGAAACTATAAAACATAGGATATGATTTTGCTGATTAAAATTTTTTACTGTCCAAAAAAGTCTCACATATCTAATGTCTAAAAGTCAATGAAAATCTAAAAAATTTTTCAAGTCTGAAAAAGTCTGACAAAACATCTCAAAGTAAATGGAAATCTAAAAATTTTTCCAAGTCTAAAAAAGTTTGACAAAATGCCTCAAAGTCAATGGAAATTTAAAAATTTTTCCATGTCCAAAAAAGTCTGACAATGTCTAAAAGTCAAAGTCTGACAAAATGTGTAAAAGTCAGCGTAACGGAATTTCGCCAGTTTTTCCGCGAGATTACCCATAGCAAAAGCATATCCTAGGCTAAAATCATAAAAATCGTCTCTTGTTTTCACAACTTTTGCGACATTTTTAATGAATTTTACGAAGCTTTTGACAATTTTTACAACGTTTCAGACATTTTAATGAAATTTTCAACTGTTTTTACATCATTTTCAATGGTTTTTATGAAAATTTTTACTTTTTAACGACATATCAAGCGTAGTGGGTGGAAAACGTCTGAAAGATGTAAAAATTGTAAAAGAATTGAAAAAGTTGCAAAATTCGTCAAATACGCTTGATATGTCGTTAAGAAGTAAAAATTTTCATAAAAACCATTGAAAATTATGTAAAAACAGTTGAAAATTTCATTAAAATGTCTGAAACGTTGTAAAAATTGTCAAAAGCTTCGTAAAATTCATTAAAAATGTCGCAAAAGTTGTGAAAACAAGAAACGATTTTTATGATTTTTTCACAATTTTTTTCACCATGTTTTCAATATTAAATGACTTTTTGACAACTTTTTCAGCACTTTACAACATTTTAATGACAATTCCAACCAACTTCACAACATTTCAGACAGTTTGATGCCAACTATAATACAAAGTGTAAGAGTGTCATTGACCTAGAGCTCGAATTGACACCACGTCAACTTTTCTGGATGAGAAAGTCACATGTGATAATTTATCTTTATTTCAAATTGAAAAAGGCCAATTCGCTATGTTTTAACAATTTTAAAAATGTGAAACTCCTACTATCTAGTAAAAATTTTACCTAACAAAATTTTCAAAATAAAATCTACCCAATTAGCAAAATTCACTCTATGTAAACTTGAACCAATTTATTTTAAATTGAATTTATCAGTACCGATATTGGTCACTGGACTACCCCATATGTACCTATACCTCATCGTATCGTCGATTACAAAACATGTTTGCATATAACCGTTCGCCTTTCTAAATGCATTTATTTTACGTACTTGGTACACTGGTTTGTATAATTAAAAGAGAAAAAAATATATATGTTTTCTACCTTCCGCACGTATCTCTTAATTGCCAGAATCTCTTGGGTGGTTTTGTAACATTGCAAAGGTTGAAAATCCATTTACATGGTAATCTCGTGGGAAATATTGAATGGCGGTTTTATTTGACTTTCTTCAAGTTGCTTTTCGCGTTCTTTTTATTCTCTTCTTTTTTTCCTGCTCTCTTCTTTATCAAACGAATGTAGTTAACATTGCGAAATAATGCAAGCTTAAAGGAAAAAATTACCTACTAAAAAGCATATAAAGCTCGTAAAGTTGATGTGGTAAAGAGTATCCTATACACACGCGTACCGTATGGTACAAATACTCGTACGTATATGCCGAATCAAAACATGTGGCTTGAAATTAGATTCCAACGTTGAAAAGAAAACGACCGCGTGGAAAAAATCGGCTGATCAAAAAAAAAAGTAGAGAGAGAAAAAATGGCGGAAATAAATTGAATTACGATGACGCAGACGGCGAAGATGATGTACGTAAAATATCCACAGCTCAACCGAAGATGTATAATACTACTACGAGCATCACGAAAATATATTGAAATAATTAGGTCGATTGTGTGGCGGGGTACCCGATGGATGCTGGTGTATTTGTATAAACTCATTTCGAAACAGCAGTCTGGAGTAAATTAATTTCGATTTTAATACCTCGAAAGTCCTTCTATATAGATAAAAGATTTTTTTGTTTCGTTTGCCCCCCGAAGCATGGACTGCGGGCGAAGAGAGCGATTAATCATTTAAAATTCGCATTTTCGTCCGACGAGAAATAGGGAAACGTAAATCTTTTGAATATTTAAAGAAAATCCGAACATTTCACGAATTCAGACCTGCGAGATGTATTAGGGATATTTTCCGGCAGATTTTCGTTGTAGTATAGCGGCCAAATAGAAAGCTTATTTTGCGTGTGGGTCGTTTAACCTTGAAACGATTCTCATTTTCAAATGTTAATGAATGGTGACAGAATCATACCTTATTTGAATAATTTATATTGTCGTATCGAAAGGTACAGCCTTACGAGGTTTTAAGGAATTAATTAATGGTATGTGGATGGTGGAATTGTGTGTGGAAACTTTGCACCGTATTTTATACCGTATTGACGTACGTGTGTGTAGGATTTCACCCAAGTACGGCAAATTTAGCACTATCCGGTTATTCTAATCTAACTCTAGCTTCGAATAATGTTTTAACGTTGGTTTTTTTCAATCTGTTTTGTTTCAGAACCATCGACAGAAATACTCGGAGGTCCAGACGTGTACATAGATAAAGGAAGCACCATTAATTTAACGTGTGTGATTTCTTATAGTCCAGAACCCCCTTCGTATATTTTTTGGAATCATAACGATGCTGTAAGTATGACCTTTTTTTTAGATATTTGATTTTAAAAGGGGTTTTTTCAGAATAAAATTACGCGTAGGCTTATACAACGATTATTTATTCGTTTAAATTCTCATTTTCTCCGATCTAGATATTTAATAACATATGAGGAGTGACTTTCCAAAACGGCCTCTGTCCATTTTTTTCAACATCTTGTTTTATATCGTCAGAGTGTTTCTCAATGCTTCTTAAACCAGATAACGCTATAAAAAAAGAGGTGAAAAAAAATGGACAGAGGCCGTTTTGGAAAGTCACTCCTCATATATTTTCTAATTTTGAAACGTATATTTGAATATTTGGCCAAAAATGACGCTTTCATGACCACGCTATCGACGTATGCCATACGTACAATTTTTAATTTTAATTAACTAAATTATAATTAGAGTTTGTTACGATGAAATAAATCACAAAGTTTAATTAGCGACGTATGGAAAGGTCGTTTTGTGTATAATTAAATAGTATGTAGTATATGCATACTATATTGTAAATGTGATAGCTCATTTTTGTTGTATAATGTATTCGAATACACGCGTTCTTATACGTTTTAGATTAAATTTAAGCCGACCAACTTTTCACGGTGTACACGAGAAAATCACAACGTTATTTTATTACGATGTAATATAAGGGCTATCCCGACGATAGAATCATTTTTCAGGCATTTTGGGTATGCAATTTAATTAACAGCTGGTATTCGGGAAGAATGCAGGGTTATTGCGCTTTTTGGGCGAATCGAGTAGGCAACTTATTTAACATCTATTAGCGTAATTTGATGAGAGTTAATTTAGGTTGACGGTGAAATAGCGGATCGTGTTCGGTTAGGGACGATGAACTTGGAATTGATATGCTTCGAAAATTGAACGATTTTTTTTTTTCATTTTTGTGAAGGTGGTGGTAAAATGTTAGGAAAATTCAAATTAAGCGTAAAGGTTTCCTATTTTTCAAAAAAAAAACCTTGACGGATTTCAATTTTGTTGGAGGAGAAAAAATTAGTTTTTATTGTGCAGAATTTTCATCCGCTAGTTACATTTTCTTTGTTGGGAAGGGAGAGAGAAATTCAAGTAATTGACTTTTTGCTACAAAATTTTTTTCATTCAAAAATTGAAAATTATTCTCATCCTTTCAATTTAAAATTATGCAAAATTCAAGATTTTGGTTTTTTTAAATTACGAAAATCGTCAGAAAGATTACATTTTGATTTAAGCTACAGTAACTTAGAACTTTTGAAATCGTTTTGAAAAAGTCAATACTTTGATTGTAATCTCAGGAGCAAATAATTTAAACTTGGAAGTTTTATGATGACATCCGAAATTTGATTAAACTTCAAAAACTCATGATCATGCTAAAATGAAAAGTCTCAGAAAGAATGCTTCTAAAGAGGAAAAGCTCGGAATTATTATTTGAAAATGAAAAGTTTTTGATTTTGATTCAAAAGTTGAAGAAATGCTCAAAATTGAGTTTAAAATTCATGAAGAATTTATCTCTCATCTGTGTAGATATTGATGAGAAAAAAAATGTCATCAAAAACCTAAAAAATTTTCAAACTGGTCTCGAGTTTGGTGAAATGAAATAAAAGTCGAGTTTTTGGTACTTATAAAATTTTTAAAACCCATAATTCTTAATCAAAAGTCACAAAAAGATTCGAAAAATTAATTCAAAAATCAAAAATTCTGCACCTTTAGCTAAAAAAAAAAGTTTATCAAAATTATATCGAACTGATGTTGAATGATGTTAAATATTTATCTACCTATCATAAAAGTCATAATTTTAATTTAAAACTTCAAAACTTGTGATTTTGATTCAAAAACCACCAAAAAAATCAAAAATGCAATAATACCTCAACCTCAAAAAGTCGTGATCTTGAATTTTGTGGATTTTATGAAAATCACAGTTTTGATTCAAATAACAGACAGTTGAAAACTATGATCTTGATGACCAGGGAAAAAGGACTCCAAAGAGTCATCATAATATTTTATCCAACTGATATGTAAAATTTGCAAAAAAAAAAAAAAGTCATAAAAATCATGATTATTTTATTCAAAAGGTACAAAAAATAATTCAAAAAGTCAAGTTTTTGACAAATTAATTCAATTTTCATAAAACGCCATTAAAAAGCTTATACCGATAAATTTTATGATTTCGTATCAAAAATTATTGAAAAGTAAAAAGTCAGCATTTTTATTTGAAACTTGAATGGTCAAGATTTTAATGTAAAAGAAAAAAGTGATCAAAATAAATCGTGATTTGATCAAACTAATTAGAAATTTTATAAGAAGCCATAAAAAGTGACATTTTTTATTATAATATCAAAAACCTTAAGATTTTAGTTTTTGATTTTAAACAGAAAAACTTGTGATCGTAGCATAAAAATAGGTCAAAAAATCTTAATTCTTAGTATCGAGAACCAGTTTTGAAATTTCTATCATTGATTTGTTCTTTTTCCGCTGAAGTGTGGGATTCGAGCGATAAAATGAGAAAATTTTCTTTCAAGCCCCTCCCTTTTTTGCAAGTTCCTCAAGGTTCATCTCCACATCAGTGTAGAAAAAAAATTATGGAATGAAAAATCGACGATTTCAGTTCTGCAAATTTTGCATATTTCTCATCATTTTGAATTCAAAAAATCAATTTTTGAATGAACTATAGGAAAAGTCGTACGAAAAAAATGAATGAAAAAAAATTATAGAGAATAAAAATTCCTTCCCCTAATGAGCGAATAGTTCTTTCTTAGGGGGCTTGGTTTTCGAGGTATCTACGATGAAAAATCAAAATTTAAGATTTCAACTTTCAGTAAAAACATCTTGAAAAATAAGCCCACCAGAAAAAGGAATTTAACTGAGAAACGAAAATAATTTAACGCGCCACAATTTTATTTCCAGTTCATTTTTCTGTAGCAAACCTAGTTCGCCTCAAAAAAAATCGAGTTATCAAGTCAAAAATCGACATTGGTAAGTCTATGGTCTGAAATGAAGAATCAAAATCACAGATTTTTGGACGAACTAGGGGTCCTACGAAAAAATGAATAGAAACAAAATTGTAGGATGTAAAATTTCCTTTCTCCGGTGCTGCTTAGTTTTTCCTGGTGGGCTTAGTTTTCGAGATATTTTTACTAATACTTGGTTAAAAAACTGAATTTTGATTTTTCGTCGTAGAGACCTCAAAAACCAAGCCTCTTCGGGAAAGAATTATTTTCTCATTACAGGGAGGAAATTTTATGCTCTACAATTTTGATTCCATTAATTTTTTTCGTAGGACCCTTTGTTCGTCCAAAAAATCGATTTCTCGTGTTCAAAATATTGAAAAACAGGCAAGTTCATTTCAAAAGAAAATTTGTGAGAAAAATTTTATTTCTTTTTGAAGCTGAGAAAAAGAGTGTGAGGTGAGTCCTAGATTTGTATCCTTTCAATAGGAAGGTCATTACTTCATTAGCTTTATTTACAATTCGAGTCCAATTCCACTATTGTCTTAATTGGTTTCGATGGTTTGCATTCATTTATCAGACTCTTTCTAATACCACCGCCTTGCATTAACTCGAGTATGTAGATAGGTAGGAGGAAAGATTTGCTGGTTAAATTATACTCGTACGACTATACCAACGTCGCGTCGAATACTGCGCGGAGCAAAACAGCGATAAATTTTTGGCCCGGTTTTAGGTCTTATTTAGTTGGAAACGTTGCAACGTAGAGCTTACATATGGTACATTTTAGTACAGCGAATGAAAGTTGGGAGTTTTTTGCACTAATGCACTTCGGTTGTTTTAAATGTGGCGAAGCAGTGTCTTGGCATGTGCTCGGGTTACTTAAGTTGAAACCAGAGTTGTCGTCGTCGATTCCCCCAACGCATTAAATTTTCATTATCAATACAAACATATTTTAATTTCGCTTAAATTAGGGTCAGTAAAATCGACTCCGGGCATAAAATAAGGTACCTAGCCGTGCGAGAAATACGAGCATCTCTGGTTGTAATATACTAAAGAATAAAGCAACGGTGCTGAAATAGCGGTTTTAATTGGGTGCACGGGTATTATATGTAGGTATGTGAACTCAGCGCCGGATTTAGGGGGACCACTGGCCCCAGGGCCAATGCCAAAAGGAGCCTCTACAAAATTACTCTAAAATTTTAAAATTATGAGATTACGCGCACTTAGATGGTAAAACAATGTTAATTTTCCACTAGCGAACTAGCTAAACTACAAATTTTAATTAATAAAATTTCTTACCTGGGTACAAAACGGTAACAGGCGCAAAGTTGGGCAATTACAATTCATTAATAATGCAGTCGTCTGTAATGCTGGAAAAATAATAGGTGGTTTTAATACCTATAGTATTTTTTATATGCTGATTACAAAAAAAATATGAAAAAATTCCATCACATCAGGTTTCATTACAAAATTAATTTTGTTGAGAAAGGGGCCTTCCCTGATAAGATCGTGAAATTGCCCTGTAGTCCAAATTTCCTTAAAAGGGGCCCTAAATGTTACCCCTGATGCAAAAACTCACCACCGAAATTACTGACCCCCCAACCCACCCATTGCCGAATTATCATCCCCTAAATATGGAAATTTCAATACGCGATATCTTTGAAGGGGGTGGATGAAAAATTCTGAAATTTTCATCGATTGTGAGCACTATGTGGATACACTCGTGGAAATTTTTTCAAAAAAATTGGTAAAAATTTTCTCAATTTTTCGGCACTTTGAAATTGTCAAAAAAATCACCAAAAAAAATACTATAGGATTGGGTCCCAAAAAAAATTCAAATTTTTTTCTCCTTCAAGTATGAAAAAGACCATTTAAGAACGTTTTTTTCAGTTTTGAATTTTTTTAAACAATGTTGCCACAGTTTTTGCCCCTCGAAAAAAATATATGTTATACCTTAAGGATATTACAAAATTTTGAAAAAAATTCAGCCATGTCACCCCCTCAAAATTTTTTTAACGATTTTTTGAAAATTTCCAAGTGCCAAAGATTGAGAAAATGTTTACCAATATTTTTGAAAAAATTTCCACGAGTGTATCCACATAGTGTCCACAATCTATGAAAATTTCAGAATTTTTCACTCACCCCCTCTAAATATATCGCGTATTGAAGTTTCCATACTTAGGGGGTGCTAATTCGGGAATGGGTGAGGGGTGGGAGTCAAAATTTTCGGTGGTGAGTTTATACATCAGGCGTAACATTTAGAATCTCTTTCGAGGAAATTTGGGTCAAGGGCCCGAAACTTCAATTTTTTCAACTTATTTCATGTAAAATTTTTTCAAAGTCAAAAGTACTCAATCCGTGAAAAAAAAAATATATTGAAGTTTCTCAAATTCGCTGAAATTGCAATATTTGATGGATATCGGCTTGTAACAAGTCCAGACATGATTTTTAGGCCTCAAGCTCATCTCGGAGGAGGTTGAAAGTTCCCAAAATGGCGTCATTCGGGTATTTTAAAAGAAAA
>FIZU01023792.1:0-12105 GCA_900064475.1 Pseudococcus longispinus | reverse complement strand
AGAAGAGTAAATTTCGAGGGAGAGACAAAAAAGTGCTTGAAATTTCCTTTAAAACAAATATACACAAGGGGGGGTCAAAAAATTTGGGGTTTGGTTGTAATAATGTCAAAAAAGTCATTCGAAAAGGTCAAGCTAAGTCAAGCTTTTTTCTCGAAAAATTTTGTTAGACACCCTGGTTTAATTTTTTTTTGCTGAGTCACTCGAAGGAGGTACCGCATTTAGTTTTGACATCTCATCTCGACCTCTTCAAAAGTGCACCCTTAGGGTCACATCAACTCCCTGTCACAATTTTTCCTTTGTTAACAGGCTGTCTAACAGTCCTGAAAATCCTGCAAAAGTCCTGCTTTTAGGTCAAATCACGTTAAATGTCCTGCTTTTTTCAG
This sequence comes from Pseudococcus longispinus, assembly GCA_900064475.1. NCBI lineage: Eukaryota > Metazoa > Arthropoda > Insecta > Hemiptera > Pseudococcidae > Pseudococcus > Pseudococcus longispinus. The sequence goes on along the minus strand of FIZU01023792.1, from coordinate 11,722 downwards.
TTTTTTTCCAAGAAAAAATGGGTCATTTATTTCAATTTAAGTGAAAAATTCAAAATTGAGCGAAGTAGAAAATTTTTGTAATCAAATGTCTATAATAATTAATTTTAGAAAACTCGTCAGTGGCAACCCTGTTAAGGTGACACTTTTTTTTTTGGTTTCCTCTTTGTTTTTAAATAATTTTTTGAAAATTACAAATTTTTTATAGAATTTTTTCTATTTTTGTGAAAAAATATTTTCATGGGGGGGGGGGGTGTCGCAGTTTGAAAAAGTGTTGCTTGAAAAAACTCTTGCAAAAAGTCCTGCAAACGTCCTGCTTTTTTGCTCTGAGATGTCTGGTTAAATTTTAGGAAACCTTTGTATTAGTTCAACATGCAATTTTCTTCTAAAATCAGAATTCATGAACAGAAAAATCTCTTTTGAAAATGATTTTAAAGCAGTGACGAGCAGATCTGAAGATCTTTGAATCTAAAAATTCATATTTACATCGTAGTTTGTAGATCTGATCTATGATCTTTAGATCTTCTCAATTTCAAAAAAAAGGTCTATTTCAAATTTTCAAATTTCAAGCTTATGTTTAAAACAGTGATAGGTGGATCCGAGGATCTTTAGATCTTACGGATCTTTGGATCTAAAGATCCGGATCTATAATTCAGATATTTTGTGATTTGTAGACCAAAAAAAAGATCCGTTTCAATTTTTTCCCCTTTTTTACACCTAATAACGGTTTCGGATTCGGTTAATCGTTCAAACTTTCAAAGCTTAGTTTAAATTTAAAACACAAAACATGAAGAAAAGATCTACGAATCTTTAGATCCGGATCTTGGATCTAAGATCTAAGGACCTTTAGACCCGGATCTTGGATCTAAGATCCATATTTTGAGGATCTTTCGTTTTAGATTTGATCTGATCTGGATGCAAAAAGAAAATGTTTAAGTGGTCTGGATCTGGATCTAAAATTTTTGTAAGTGGATCTGCCCATCACTGGTTTGAAATTGAAACAAAAAATGGATAAAAGATTTCTGGGATCTTTAGATCAAAGATCCTTGAAATTTGAGAATCTGATCTTTGGATCTTTAGATCAGATTTTTCATGTTGGATCTCAGAATCTGATCTGATGTAGATTAAAAAAAAAATTACTCAAATGTTCTGGTCTGGATCTAAATCAAGATTTTTTAAGAGTGGATCTGCATGTCACTGTTTTAAAGTCCCACTAAATTTCATCTACGAAACTGAAGTTCAAAATTTTTTTTCTCTCCTTCGTATGGAAAATTTCTAAAAAATTGTTAAGATATTGCAGGGCTTTACTTCATCTTCAAAAGGATACCATTGATATTGTGGCACCCATTTGTGTGACTGCAAAAATAATTTTTCATCAAAAACTAGAAAATTTCATGTTGGAAAATCCCCCCTCCTCCCTTGCATAGAAATTGGCTAAAAAATTTCCAAATGAATATCTTGACTTCATTTTCAAGGGGGTTCGAAGAGGGTGTTGTTGATATTGCGCCACCTCATTTATTTGACTCAGCAAAAAAATATTAATAATTTTTTTTTGTCATTTCAATCTTATGGATGAAAAAAATACTTCGAATACATTTGTGGTATTACCCAATGAGCCACCAAAATATTTAAAGTCTCCCTTCTGTTTCCTTACTGAAATAATATTCGCTCGCTCGGTGTAAATTCGCCTACGTACTTCCAATCCAAAGGCCAAGATAGGATAGCAAATTGAAAATTAACTAGATTGAAAAATTCGATCGCAACGGTTCACCGAAGTGAAAATTCGTCTACTCTCTTTTATTGATGGAGTCTTCACAATGTAAACAATTGTTTCACACGTTTAATAGCAAAATAGGTACCTACGTAAGTAACGTACCGCTGCGATAATAACAATTTAATACTTTGTAATTTATTTTTGAATAGTTGTCCGCCTCGATAAGTTTGTCCCTCTGCTGAGACCATGATCTCTTTTATCGCAGGTTCACAGCATCAGACTAAGGTTAACGACTGCAGTCGGTGGAAATGTTGAAAAGTACAAAAAAGGGTTTAGTTTTTTTTTTTTTATGACCGAATGTAAATCTCAGTTGTACTTGTTTCATTTCATCTTACTCTTCGTTCCGAGTTGAAAATCATACTCGGTTGTAGTTTGCTGTATTCGAATGTTTTAGAAACATTATGGATCAAACATAGCATACCTATTCAAGGAGAATGAATTGAATAGTAATTCTATTGTGTTGACGAGTACTCCATTCGAACAGTCGTCTATTATTATAATAAGAAATGTGTAAAAAATAATGAAAATAACCATTTTGGTCGATTAAAGAATCGAATATTAAAACTCGTTTCTGGTAGAATGATCTGATGGAGAGAAGTTTGGCTGTGAAACTAGTTTCGTAGACATTTTTTTTTTATTATGACTTTATCATCGTAGATTTTTAAAGGTTGCTTTTAAATTTAAAATGAAGAAATTTTCGTATAATAGAGAAATGGTACTTGATATGTGTTGTTATGTCGTACTTTGTGTAGTTCTTAATATCGTTTATCTTCTCAACCTTCGAGTAACGAATTTCAAGGAGTATTTTTGAAAATCGTCGAGCTTCGCGATTCTGTTATCAATCGATAAATAAAAGAGCTGGAGTGGTAGAATTAGAATGGATTTAAAATGACGTAATTTTTCACGGGAATTAATCAGCATGTGTAGGCGATACCATTAGCCTAATGAAAACAACGCTCGCTACTGTGGAGCATTGATTTCTGCTAGAGATAAAAATAAATAAAAAGTAGAATTCTGTTTTATTTAGGTTGGCTTTTCTCAAAGGGGTTTCATCATTTTATAGTACCAACCGCGATGGCGTTAATGTGCCTAATGATAACAATTTCCGCTACAATTTTCGTATCAGTTTTGTATCATTTTAAATTTTAACAAAAGAAATTGTTCTGTTTTTAAGATCTTAATCGGGTATTGTACCGTATTTTAAGTGCAGACGAGCTCGTTAATGTTGGTAGAATTTTTTCACCAGCCATTTTCTACACTCGATAATAAAAACCTAACCGGTTGTAGTGTTTAATGAGAATGAATTTTGAATTTGATGTTCCTAAATTCATAATTCAGTTTGAAAATATATTCGTTTCGAGTGGAATCGTTCGAAAATAGATTCGACGTAGTTTGATCGCAATATCTTCGCGTATTAATGTATTATTATACTCGATTTATTCAATGTATAAAGATACGAGTTAAATACAATGTATGCATACCACTTCGATCACGAAAACGACTCGAGCAGCATTCCTTTATCAATTATGTACAAAATAGTACTCGAGAGACACTTCTGAGAAACAAATGACGTAGACGAAATAATAAACAAAACACGTAAAAATTTATTTTAAATGATGCACATTTTAGTAGGTATTTGTACGTATAAGAGAAAGAGGTACCATATCGTTAACTTAAAACAATTATCTTTTGATCGAAAAACATGCGTAGGAAGATGGAATAAGCGACAGGAAATGCTAAGAGAAAAAATTCGAAGAAAACTACATGTTCATATGTATCGGTATCACCAATCAACTGGTTTTAGTTTAACAAATTTCGCTAATAAAATGAAAACGATTACTGTTACACCGACAAAACCCGAAATAAAAATGTACCACGATTCTTCGTCAAATACATCGGTAAAAGCTGGCACGTAACTATACAATTTCTTTACCAGTTTTATGTTATAGTCTTTATTATGAGGCATTCTGCTAGATTACTTCTTTTTCAACACTTTTTTAGTAATTTTATTTTGAATCGCCGAAGTAGTGGTTTCTACTGGTTTCGGAGCTAACGGGGATACATATTTGTTGAATAATTTGATCATATCCAATTGGTCTAGATGTCTGCATTTGAATAGTATCGATTCTCCATTATCTGTAACAAAATTTGACGTTATGTGCCGAAATTACTTACAAAAGGTGCGAAATATCTGCGATAACTTACTCAAAGCTACATCAATCGTCGGTTCTCGTCTATCGCAAACAATATCAGTTTTTACTCTACAATTGGGATTTGTTTTCCAAGCTTGTTTACCGCAGATGATAAATAAGAATTGTCTATAAAATTGAAAAAAATCTGTTAGTAATATTAAAATGCATTGTGTTTTGTTACAGAACCATGGCTGTTGCTGCAGCACGACATAATGGAATTGTCACACCGCTTATGCCGGATACATTGATGAAAAATTATGGTTGCGGACAATGCGGTAAGCGTAGTATTGAATAGAATTAATATTTGTAATTGAAATGATATTAGGCTAGTATTGAAGATGTTAAAAGCGTCATTCTTCTATTAACAGATAGTGTTTCGCTTACCTCATAGAAGGCGCATTCTGTTCAAAGGGATCGAATTGAAATGTTATTCTCTTTGCTGGTTCTAGACTCAACGAATTTAATTGTTTTTTAATCGCTTGAAATATACCACCTGAACGTGTTCCAGTTCCCGTATATTTTAAAGCCATATTAAAAGTGAAACACTACCAAGTATAATCATGCGCAAAAGCAACCAAAATAGAACACTGATTTTTACTCCTTGTTACCTTCGAGTGAAGTACACAAAATAACTGTTTAGCGTAGTATCGAAATTAAATATTATTAAATTGGTTCGTTCGAATTGAAATTTACGCCGAATTAGGTTTAATTTAAGACAAATTTTTTAATTCTATTTACTTCCATTATCACAAGATGTGAAAATGGAAAGATGACCTCACGAGGTTGTTTTGCCACCGGTAGCCACCGTTGTTTTACCGTGCTCGATGTAAAGTGGAAATGAAATCGAGATTCAGAAATGTAGGTTTTGTTACTTTGGTACCTATTTGTGATTAGTGGATTTTTTATTTTTTTAAAATTTTCAGCAAATTTTTAAAATTATGAAAATGGTGAAAAAATTGAATTTATTTTTATGAAAAAAATCAGTATTATTTGAATATGAATGACATAGGTCACAGATGATAGACCGAAGACTATGATGGTCCTTTCTCCCCACCTTTGAGGCTTGGCAATCTGAACAAAAAATTTGAGAGGTCGTGGGACTTTTGAGAGTTTGAGTTTGACTCAACCACTTGAGTAAAATTTTTAAGATAAATTTTGCTTTTATTGAATGGCGCAAAAATTAGGTTGAAATAATATACGGTAGGTATGTATGAGGTACATCGTATAAATGCAGAGTTTTTACGGTTTAGAATATCCTGATGAAATAAATAGTTGAACATTAGACTTGGAGTAAACTCACCACCATTTTAGGTTGATATTTTTGTCATTTCAAGATTTAACGACGGTTAGAAATTAATTAAATTTCCTTACGTATTCAATTCTTGTAACGCCCAGCCTTATTTGCATCAAAATTATATTATACTTTTCTTCCCCTTATGATTCAGGTTTAGGCAAATTTCTTAAGTTCTGTTTAGCTCTGTGAGATAAGTAAATACGAAGTAGTTTGCATAAATTCAAGTATTCTTCTTGAGTTCATGACTGCTACGGCCTTTTTGTATTTGTACTTTTATTTCGAACTTGAAGTATTCTTTGCGTGAACGATGTTCCATCTGTATATTCATTATTAACTATACTAAAGTGACCGTATAATATTGATTCTGCATTTACTCGAATTGCACTAGTAAACCCACAAAAGTACATTGTACCTATTCTCAATGGATTTCGTACAAATAAGATGTGGAATATTAACGAATAACATTTTGGGCAGTCGTTTCAATGTCTCTTATCGTTGAAACCATTACTGATAAATGTACAAATTTTTAAAATCTCATTTGTACTGTATCATGATAGCATTGTCGAGCTCAATTATTACGTAAATAAGTTCAGCTAATGCTATGCATTGATCGAGATCGAGAAGGATTAAACGAGAAATATCTTAAATATTCATAATAAAATGAACAAAGGATCTCTGATCGTAACGGTGACTGAACAGAATACCTTTTAGGTGTAGACGGTGTAGTTTAAAACAGAAAAAGGAAACAAGGTTTCGGATTCTTTTGATGTGATGATCAAAGATTACAAATCATCATTAGAATATTTAAAATTTTTAATTTATCAAGCATTATTTCCAATTTTCCGAATCCAAGCGTTCAAGCGTCGAGCCTTCGAAATAAATTTATGTCGTTTTCTTTTCGATTTTCGTCATCGTCGCGTAACGTTCTGCGAACAGCCTCCGCGTTTCTCCAGTTTATGAACATTTCGGGACGGGTTGGCAACAGTGAGAAGAAAGAAAGACATGAAGCCATAAACCTGAATGAATGCGACTTGCGAGTTTGTAGTTTTTTTTTATGACGATAGTTATTTGAGAAAAAGCTCGAGACTCTTCCGCGTAGTTTTTTCTATGGAGTTGTGTGAGAGATTGAGATGGCGTAGAGTAGGATCGAATTCATGGTCTAGTTCATTGAACCGTATTCTCTTTATTCGTTTGATTTCAACTATTACGTTGGTATATTTAATAATGGATTCGCGCATGCGTACTAGTCATTCTGTTCTATAATGCTCCGCTTTAACGTGTTGTGAAATCGTAAACGCGTAATTGCGAATAGTTTGTAGGCGTGTTGCGCGGGCATTCCTGTAATTTCTTAAATGGACTGTGCAATTTTATTGTATTTTAATTATTCCTGACAGTCCCTAAATATTAATATTAATATTTAATATCACCCGATGTATCCGGTCGGACAACGTAAGTACAAATTAGGTTTTGTTTGGTGTCATTTTCAACGTGAAATAAGTTGACCTCCATTGTGAATTTCAATCCTGTTATAACGATTTATATTCGAAAGTTGTTGAGATAAAGTTTACCAGCGAATTTCACGCGGAAATCAACGTTTACTTATTGTTTCAATATTAGATAAATTGGTAAAATGTAAAATTCGAGTATTAACAGAAAAGATGAGGTCACGCTTATCATTTGTGTTAGTTGTGTACATTGCCTTATACGCTTTTGTGTATCGATTTATCTTGTTCCAAATTTTACCGCGGACCAATTCAATAATTATGCGAACAATGTTAACTTTGATTTCTTCGCGTTTCGAATTAATATGTTGAAAAAGTTCGCGATTTATTATGACGTGATGTGTTTTTCGATCGGACTGCGATATTAATTCGATGATATGATTTCAGCACCTACTGCTGGTGGTCCCGGTGGACCAGGTGGGCAGTTGGCACCAGGTGCCGTTGCTGTTCCGGGACAAATAGGATTATTACAACAACAACAGCCATCGATTGGTCAACAGCCATTAGATTTACCGAGTAAGTGTACTATATGGCATATGAATGCGTGGCTAGTTTTTTTCAAAGCGTGTAGACTAACTCCATCGTCGAATTTGCAGTATTCACATGTCCAAGACGGCCAAATTTGGGCCGCGAAGGTCGGCCCATTGTTCTACGAGCAAATCATTTCCAAATCTCTATGCCTCGTGGCTACGTTCATCACTACGAGGTAAACATACAACCAGACAAATGCCCGCGAAAAGTCAACCGAGAGATTATCGAAACGATGGTGCACGCTTACTCTAGAATATTTGGAAATCTTAGACCTGTTTTCGATGGTAGAAATAATCTCTATACTAAAGATCCATTACCAATTGGAAACGATAAATTGGAATTAGAAGTGAGCAATTGTTCTTCCTTTTTGAAATATTTTCTGCGAGCAGATGACTAAAAATATGTTCACGACGCAGGTTACATTGCCAGGAGAAGGTAAAGATCGCGTATTCAGAGTGGCAATCAAATGGTTAGCTCAAGTATCATTATTTGCATTAGAAGAAGCACTAGAAGGACGTACTAGACAAATACCTTTCGACGCGATAATTGTAAGTGAATCTGGTGCATTTCGAGATACTCGCTTAGGTAAACGCATATTAATGATTTGATCGATATTTCAGGCACTGGACGTAGTTATGAGACATTTGCCTTCGATGACCTATACTCCAGTTGGCAGATCGTTCTTTTCTTCGCCAGATGGTTATTATCATCCGTTAGGTGGCGGACGTGAAGTATGGTTTGGTTTCCATCAATCTGTGCGTCCTTCTCAATGGAAAATGATGCTGAATATCGACGGTAAGCATTTATTCGAATTACACTAAACCCACACAAGTACATTGTACCTATTCTCAATGGATTCCGTACAAATAAGATGTGGAATATTAAAGAGTAACATTTTGGGCAGTCGTTTCAATGTCTCTTATCGTTGAAACCATTACTGATAAATGTACAAATTTTTTAAATTGCATTGACTCATCGATTCTGTATAAATTTTAGTCGAATCGTGATTTTAATCTTGTTCGATTTTTTCTTACAGTATCAGCAACGGCGTTTTATAAAGCGCAGCCGGTGATTGAATTTATGTGCGAAGTACTCGATATTAGAGATATCAACGAGCAACGTAAACCGTTGACCGATTCGCAAAGGGTGAAGTTCACGAAAGAAATTAAAGGACTGAAAATCGAGATCACCCATTGCGGTACGATGAGACGTAAATATAGAGTTTGCAACGTTACCCGTAGACCAGCGCAAATGCAATCGTTAGTATTTCTATAAATTCAAAATTTACTGCGAAAAGTATTGTGGTTGTTACGAATCTGTTAAATATCATTTTGCTATTTCATTTCGCAGATTTCCATTACAATTAGAGAATGGACAGACGGTAGAATGCACAGTAGCCAAGTATTTCTTAGATAAATATAAAATGAAACTCAGATATCCGCATTTACCCTGTTTGCAAGTCGGACAAGAGCATAAGCATACGTATTTACCATTAGAGGTAATATTCCATTGATTTTCTCAAATTCTTCAGTCGTCGGTTCTATTATCGACCAAACTGGCGCCCTAATCTTACTCCGGTAGAAGGTAAAATTACGAGCTACAGGTTTTTGTACTGAAATATGATTCTCTCTCGTTATCATAGACTTTTTTTAATGCATCCGTTTCTGGCTCTGGTTGAACATTTTTTCGAATAACGTTGCTCTTCGACACTTTATCAAATGTTGATAAGATTATGTTGAAGTGTAATCATCGCGTTGATAATATTTTCGACGATAAATTCGATTATTCTAACGGAACTATTTTTAAAGCCTCGAAATTGCCTACGATAATTTAAGCTGTGAGCTCATTTTCTAGTATTTTCCTAGCAGAGGATATCGTGAAGCGTGAGTGAATTTCGATATTTGATAGCTCGTCTATCGGAACAGGGTATTTTTCTTCGATAACATCTGACATTATAACTGATCGTAATAAAAGGTGTCTCCGAGGGTTATTTATGAGCGCAGGAAACGCCTGTGTAAATGACGTCGACTCGTGTGTTTCCCCAAAACTAGGTCATTAGGTTGTCTGATCGGATGACAATTTCAAAAATTGTAAATAAATGAAGATGGAAGTTATGAATTTCTTCGTTAGGTTTTATACGCCACTTTTGCATTATTATGTACTTATTTTTATTTAGGCCTCTCGAAATAATGAATAAAAAATATTGCTGCTTGAAGCTGATGAAAGTTGCAAAATTGATTATGTAATACAGGAAAAATGATGGCAATTTTTTTGAATTTTTCCTTGGTAATTAGGTAAATTTTTCAAGAATGCCTCAACTTTTATGGAAAAATCGGAATTAGAAATGACACGTTTTATATTTTTTGCATTATTTTTAATTTTTTTCGTGTCGATAGTTGACTTGAAATTTTTGCGATTTTGCAAAAAATTGCCCCCTATTTTTACAATTTTTTCGTCGTTATTTTTTACGAATTCATTCGCATTCTAATCCAATATTATTTTCAGGTCTGCAACATCGTAGCAGGCCAAAGATGTATAAAGAAATTAACCGATATGCAAACATCGACCATGATCAAAGCAACCGCACGTTCGGCTCCGGATCGCGAACGTGAAATTAACAGTTTAATCAGACGAGCTGATTTCAATAATGATTCTTACGTCCAAGAGTTCGGCCTAACAATCTCGAATAACATGATGGAAGTACGAGGACGCGTTTTACCGCCACCCAAACTACAATACGGTGGAAGAGTTAGCTCACTGGGAGGCCAGGTACTGTATCTAGTCGTGGTATTTTTCACAGATGACGCTTTTCGCTTTATGCTAGGTGATTGAACCTGATACAGCTTATATGTGCCATTTTGTATTCGTGATGTTTAACGGGGGCTTGGGAGAATTGTGTGTAAGTTGATAGAACAAGTCTGTTTGAATGTGCAGGCTACTTCGACCCTGATGCAAACGAAACAACAGGCGATGCCTAATCAGGGCGTATGGGATATGCGCGGTAAACAGTTCTTCACCGGAGTGGAAATCCGAGTTTGGGCTATAGCCTGTTTCGCTCCTCAGAGGACCGTACGAGAGGATGCGTTAAGGTAATATTCTGACACCGGTTGGTTTAGGATCACAGAAATGTATCTGTTCTTTTGTCATGGTCTAATGGAATTGTTATTTTTTGGCAGGAATTTCACTCAACAATTACAAAAGATCAGTAACGATGCAGGGATGCCAATTATTGGGCAACCATGTTTTTGTAAGTACCGAATGATTAAACTAACATTTTAGATTATTGTTTGGAGATTGATTGTGCATATCGTTTTGCCACTTTGAGTCAGCTTATCTATTCTCTAATAATATATGAGTAGATTGAGCGTTACCAAAGTGGCAAAGTAAATTTTTACGCGGACAGATGTTGTCAAGTTGTTTGTATTTGGTAACTGAATAGTCGTAATTACATTTTATTAACTTTACTCTTAATTTTTAACGAATATCCGTTGCCAAGGATTGCTTTTGTGTACAAAATTTGTCCCTGATTTGTGAGGAATTGTATTACATCTGCATCACGTTTTGCCACTTTGAGTCAGCTTATCTATTCTGTAATTATGAATAGATTGAGCGTTACCAAAGTGGCAAAGTAAATTTTTACGCGGACAGATGTTATCAAGTGTTCGTATTTGGTAACTGAATAGTCGTAATTACATTTTATTAACTTTACTCGTGATTTTTAACGAATATCTGTTGCCAAGTATTGCTTTCATGAACGAAATTTGATTCAGACATTTCTTCTGATCTCTGAAGAATTGTATTAAATCTACATCTCGTTTTGCCACTTTGAGTCAGCTTATCTATTCTGTAATAATATGAATACATCGAGCGTTACCAAAGTGGCAAAGTAAATTTTTACGCGGACAGATGTTATCAAATGTTTGTATTTGGTAACTGAATAGTCGTAATTACATTTATTAACTTGATTCTCATGTGTCTACAGGTAGTGAAAGTAGTGAAAAAATGGAAATTTGAAAATCTAAAATGCAACTTTAGTTTAATTAGGGTGTCTACAAGTACGAAATAATACGAATTTTGAAAAAGTGGTATGAAAAAGTACGAATTTTTCAATTTCAGAAATCTAAAATTCATCTTTTAGCTGATTTTTGAGAATCAAAAAATCAGCTATTAAAATTGACCTGCCAGTATAGCTTTCTCCAAACGAAAATGAAATGAAATTTTTATGAAAGATCAAGTACTACTGAGAATGGAACCCGATTGAATTCTAGAAAAATCGATGAACCGGTTCTCGAATTATTCGTGATTAAAATTTTCAAATACCTCTAACGCCTTGAATATTGCAGTTACGTGAAAATCGCACATGACCTTTTTCTTAGTATTTGAGAAGACGCATAAAAAAGGTTCAATACTATTTTCATTTTTGTGAACCGGT